>CM052197.1:1028252-1053210 GCA_028455805.1 Lasioglossum figueresi
GATGTTCCAAAGTTGTACAAAATTTTTGTTAACCGTCAATGTTGTCTTTATCTCGTTATAACTTTGTAAAAAACAACATAGCAAAAATTTGAAACAGCGTATCTGAAACTGGAGGTTTCACGCTTTCAAACCATTGTTTAACGATATCGATACAACAATTTTGGCCGGAGTTATGTTCGTGTAAACCGGTAGCAATTTTTCGGGTTCGCAGAGGTGATACCATTAATTCTTTTGAGGAGTGTATAATCGCAATTCTATCGTGTTTAGTCTCGTTTTAATCAGAAAAATATCACCAATCCGTTGGTAAAGGTTTCGTAACAATATAACTAAAAGTAATAAAGTTTCATAGTAGAGGGTATAAAAAGTTGAGGGGATAAAAAAGTAACACTATTCGTAGAAACGAAAGTCACACTATACGAGGGAAGACTGTACATTTAAATCGGACGTACAATACATTTTCCGCCATTTTTTTTCAGTCAGGAGAAATTGAGATCGATCGCGAGTTATCTGAGCTTGGTGCCATCAGAGGAGCGAGAGAAAGAAGAAAATTGGTACCGATACGACATAGACTTTCTTCGCGAACTGTTGGTACGTGAAATGGACAAGAATTTATTGGGTTGGCAAGAAAGTAATTTCGGTATTTTAAGGTGAAGTAAAACCTAATTTTTTAAATCAAGCAATGAACTTCAATCAATCAGATTTTCTTATTTATTCTATTTGGCAAAAGATCATCGAACAAAATGGAAAATATCTTGTTCATTAAAGTTTATCGCTTGAATAAAAAAATTGAACTCTATTTCACCTTGAAATACCGAAATCACTTTCTTGCCAATCAAATATAATAAATAAATGATACTGGGTAAAATTTGTAGGAACATTATTTTAAATGCTATTTCAGGTAATCGTTATTCTATAGTTTAAATAAAATAGTATTTTAAGTAGAAAGTGAAATTTCGACAAATAATTATGTTGACGATCCATAGGATAAGATAAAATATTTTAACGTTTTATTATAAATAGTATCTAAAATATTTTCTAGCAATGAATGTAAAGAGAGAAGTAATTGTAAGTTAATATTAGAATGCAAGAATCCATAATATCTATCAGCAAATGATACAATTGGCATATTATATTTTAAGAAGTATGTGCGCCTTTTATACATTTTCATTCGGGCTGTCTTAATAGAGCCTGTGCCTCTCCGCTGTAATAATAAACAATATCGGTAAAATCATTTGACAACAATATCATAAAAAGAAGTACTGCAAAAGTATGAAATCATTTATACTAACAGGAGAAGAGATATTAAAGGCACATTAATATTTTCAGAAATAAAGAATATATGAATCAAATCAAATATTTCTTCGTGCTTTCGGTATCTTTCAAAGAAAAAAAAGACTGCTTTAAATACTATTTAAAAACGTATATTCACAAATGCAATGTTTTTCTTTATTAAAAATTTCAAATAGAAGTACTCGTGCGATCTAAAATGAAATAGATTATTTAAAATGTTCCATTTGAAATAACATTTCACCCAGCTGTACAAATAAACTATGCTATCGTTTTTTATCAAACGACTTTATCTGAAGATTAAATCTTCATCAGAGTTACATGTCGCGTATTCTTATTATCTAATATAATATTAAAAATTCAATTCCAGATCTCCCGCCATGAACGCAGAGCCTCTCAATTGGAAGAGCTGAATGAAATGCCTCTGTATCCCACGGAAGAGATCATCTGGAACGAAAGTATCGTCCCAACAGAATATTTCTCTGGCGAAGGATGTTTAGCTCTACCAAAATTAAATTTACAGTTCCTCACTCTACACGATTACTTGCTGAGGAATTTTAATCTCTTCCGTTTAGAGTCAACCTGTATGTTGAACAAACGTATATTTATTAATACGATTGCTTAAATATTAATCATAACTAACTCGACGATATTAAATATTTTCAGACGAGATACGCCAAGACATTGAAGATGCCGTGAGCAGATTGAGTCCCTGGTATGTTTCGTTTAACCCTTAGCACTCGAAAGCACAGCTTGGCACAATAGAGAAAATTGAGAAAAGTAAGAAGTAGATGGCTACTTAAAGGTTCGTTTTTCTCAATTTTTTGTCTTACGTTTTATATTATAGTTTTAATATTCGAGCACAATGTAGCACAAACTTAGCACAACTCAGAAGAACTGTTGAAATGATTTAATTCAACAAGTGAGGGGCTAACTTCTAAGAGGCAATTTCATATCCATGCAAAGGAGAAACTTGGTGCGTGGGAGCGAACATACACCACCATCGGCGTAAAGGTGAACTAAGAAACAAAAATAGAGAGGGAGATATGTTTCTCGCAGGAGAGACAAAGACAGAGAATACGAAACAGATTGTTTTTTCGATGAGCCTACTACAGATGCATTTAGCGAAGAAGCAATATTTTTTAATGCTCTTCGTGTTGAAATATTCTCTGAATTATTGCGGGGTATCGTACACAGCCCTTTCTTGCAATTTGTCTCTTGAAACTTGATAAACAATAATAGTGTACGTTTTTACAGAAGAAATTTTTTTCTGTATACTTTTTCCAAAGAAGGGCTCGTACACTACCTCGCAATAATACAGAGAATATTTCAACACAAAGAGCATTTGGAAAAAGTTTACAGACAAAATTTCTTCTATAAAAACGTACACTATTATTGTTTATCAAGTTTCAAGAGACAAATTGCAAGAAAGGGCTCTGTACGATACCCCGCAATAATTCAGAGAATATTTCGACATAAAGAGCATTAAAAAATATTGCTTCTTCGCTAAATGCATCTGTAGTAGGCTCATCGAAAAAGAAGCTGTTTCATATTCTCTGTCTTTGTCTCTTCTGCAAGAAACATATCTGCCTCTCTGTATTTGTTAATAGTTCACCTTTACTCTTAATATAAATATTATTCTAAAATATTATTCTAGGTCGGAAGAAATGTTTACTTTTCAAGATAAAATAGCTCCGAGTGCAAAGGGTTAAAGACAAAAGAATATGGTCGAGCTCTATAGATTAGCATATGTCAATCTTTATTTTATTTATTCCGTTTAGGCGGGCTGAAGATGGCGGCGTTTATTTTGGTGGCTGGGCCAGAATGGCTCAGCCGATCACTCAATTCGCTGTGGTTGAAGTGGCGAAGCCTAATATTGGCGAAAAGAGACCATCCAGAGTGCGTGCTGACGTCACAATAAACCTGAGTGTCCGAAAAGAAATCAAATCCGAATGGGAGAATCTCCGAAAACACGACGTATGTTTTCTAATTACTGTCAAGCCTGAGAATCCAATTGGTAAGATACAGAAATAAAATATGTCAGTGTGCATAGAAATACGTCCAAGCTGCCCAGTCAGCCAAGTCTGCCTTGAGCAGATATCGGGCCAGCATAAAGCGATACTTATTCGGACGCATATGTATGGCATTGTGCTAGCCCGATATGCCAGCAGAAGCTGAGGGAAGAATGAAGGCAGCATTAATGTGGCAGATGCGACCGTGCTGCCCTCTATAACGAAGACAGAATTTAGGACAGGACTGTTTCCATTCTGCCCTCAGGTTGTGCCAGCATAAAGCGATACTTATTCTGACGCACATGTATGGTATTCTGCTGGCACAGCCTGCTGTCCAAAATCGATTTCGCTTACTGGTTACCTGTTTAATATTTCGATAAAAATAGGGATTAATTGTAGCACGGTGCGATGAACTAATTCGATATTTTTTTCATCCGTAGGCACTAAATACAGCCATAAATTACCATTTGTCCCACAAGTTGGTTTAACAACAGTCAGAGGATGCGAAGTTGAAGGCATGTTAGATTCCAATGGCAGAGTAATTGAAGATGGTCCTGAACCACGACCAATCCTACCTGGCGACACTAGAACGTACAGAGTCTGGCTCGATTCCAATCAGTATCGAATCGACATGGACAACGCCAGTCACGGTGGCGAGGACGTTTACGAAGGATTCAACATTATAATGAGACGGAAACCAAAAGAGAATAACTTTAAAGCGGTCCTGGAGACCATAAGAGAACTTATGAACACAGAGTGTGTTGTTCCTGATTGGCTGCATGACATAATTCTTGGCTACGGCGATCCGGGCGCGGCTCGCTACGCAAGGTACTTCTAATCATTACAGCAGGCATGTCAAACACTTTTACCACCAAGGGCCTCATTAAGGAGGTAGACTCTCGTTTCCCGTAGACCATTTGGTCTCGTTACCAATGCTAGATAAAAGATCAATGTCGCTAAAAAGTGCTAGATAAAAGATCAATGTAGCTAAAAAGTGCTAGATAAAAGTTCAATGTAGCTAAAAAGTGCTAGATAAAAGATCAATGTAGCTAAAAAGTGCTAGATAAAAGATCAATGTAGCTAAAAAGTGCTAGATAAAAGATCAATGTAGCTAAAAAGAGCTAGATAAAAGATCAATGTAGGCCGCAATCGCCCACAAAAGTCCTACTTTTACGTTTCCGAGGCGTAATTTGCATTATTCGGAAGCAGAAAGCTGTCGTCGCAGCTTTATGGAAATAGTTATATGCGCAGATGTATGCTTCCGAATAATGCAAATTATGCTCGTCGATCACAGGATGATGGTACATTCGGATCTCTCAAAATTATATTCAACCTAAAATATCTAAGAAACGAATACCACCTAAAGTTTTACCACTACTAAATAAACTGATAAGATGTCAATCTTCTCTTCGTTGGAATACTTCATTATGAATGATAATTCACTGTACAAGTATTTAAAAGAGACTACACAAGTACAAGAGTTAGATCGTCCATCTATGTTTACATTGCACAACTCTGTTGACTACGTTGGTAAACAAGGCTAGCATTAAGTAAGAGAATAACATCGATACAGAAAGTGCTTTAATAACATTGATACAGAAAGTCCAGTAATGCATTTCTTGTTATTCTTTCATAATCTGCAGGACAACCATCCTGTTGGAGCCATATTGTTTACCGAATACGCAATGACAGATCATGTAAACATGGCCGTAAAGTATTTGAATTCGTAACATTATAAACATTGTAAACATAAAATATCTCTTTAACTAATGGTTTTTCCATTGTCTATCTAAGCTTCTAATATGAAGTTTCATCGATTGATGTAGGAAAAAACATACTATCCCATTTTTAAAACATACTGATGACCTTCATGTCTCTTCTACGCGCTCACCTACAAAAAAATTCACAACACCAAAGTATGCACCTCTCGAAACCATTCAACCTTATATAAACATTCTTCGCTACGAATAATAACAACGACGAAAATCGAGGTGGTAATACTACTGCTACTGAACATGGCTGAAATACGCCTAATTGCACACAACATATTAGGAAATCGGTCGACAGATAAATAATTGTAGGAATGTGAAATCCCAACATCCATACATTTTTGTTTCAATATGGAATCACACTGCGTTTCGATTAATTTTAATTATAAATTGTCATCAACAGTTTCAAAGTGTATATGGTCGGGCAGCAGAGTACTTGTCGACGGGCCACGTGTTTGACATGAGTGCGTTACAGTATCTTTAATACCGTTTTATCATCGTAATATTAATATTTTTAATATCTGCTTGCAGGATGCCAAATGAAATCGCAACAATGGATTTTAACGACACGTTCCTCGATATAGACCACTTGCGTTCCAGTTTTCCTCAATATGAAATCGAACATTCTACAAACGACGAAAAGAAACTTGTGCGACCTTTCCGTGTAATATTTGAGGATGTGCTTACCAAACAGAGCAGCAACGAACCTGTAAACAAAATTATTCAAGTTGAACCACACGTTCCTCCTAGTCGTGGCCCTTACAAGGCCAATGAACCAAAAAAGTATACAACGACCTACTGTTTACTTTCGTTAATTAATTGTACAGGATGTTTCAAAATTATATGTTGTGACCACTATAGCGTGATCCTGCACTTCTGGATCGGTGGAGATCTGTTACAAAAATGTATCGCAAAATTGACCTTAACATTGAATCCTACGATCAAAATTGTTTTCTATTTCATCGTATAGTACTCATCGCAATGAACAAAAGTCTGTTCATGATCGACTCATTCTACTTTTTAACACTTTACCTGCCGGAAGCCTATTAATAGGATTTTCAATAATTGTGCTGTACCAAAAGAAAGCATAGAAATTTTCTTTTACATTGCAATCTTAAATGAAACTATTAGATGACGTTATTGGGGGTGACTTGCTAGTTCACAACGAGAATTGCCGTTGCTATTGAAGGTTCCATTAAAAAGTGTTTAGCCATGTACCATAGATTTTCCAAAATTATGCAATAATCACCGGTCGGTAATGTGTTAAGAACGCTATCCACGCGAACTTGACGGATTGTTAGTCAAATTTCTCGAAAACGACGTGTTATATGAAATAATTTATTGTATATTTTCGACTTATTTTCCCGTGTAGAATCATCCCCTTCACGTTTATACCATCTTGAGACACCTTGTTTGAGGTCGTTTCCTAAGAGAACAGTTGACATGAGACGCATGGTTACTTTGAGACTTTTGTTCGTTGCGATCAGTACTATACGATGAAATAAAAAACAATTTTGACCTTTGGATTTAATGTTAAGGTGAATTTTGCAGCACATTTTTGTAACAGATCTCCACCGATACAGAGGTGCAGAATCACGCTATAGTGGTCACGACATATAATTTCAAAACATCCTGTACGCTGTACATCGTTATTATATTTTATATGATTTTGTTACAGAAATCAGATCCCCTTTACACCAACACAAGTTGAAGCTATTAGGGCCGGTATGCAGCCAGGATTGACACTCGTCGTAGGTCCTCCTGGTACCGGTAAAACGGATGTCGCTGTTCAAATAATTTCAAATCTCTATCATAATTTTCCCAATCAAAGAACGCTGATAGTTACACATTCTAATCAAGCGTTGAATCAACTTTTTGAAAAGATCATGGCGTTAGATATCGACGAGAGGCATCTGCTCCGTCTTGGTCATGGAGAAGAAGCACTAGAAACGGAAAAAGACTTCAGCAGATACGGCAGAGTTAACTATGTTTTGGCTAAACGCTTGGACCTTTTAATGGAAGTTCAAAGATTACAGGTTTGTATTCTACGAGCCAAAAAAAATCAGTTTAGTTGTCTTTGTTGGTCGCATTACCTGAAATTTGTTTATTAGGAATCGTTGAACGTGAAAGGCGACGTGGCGTACACATGCGAGACGGCTGGGCATTTTTTCATGTATCAAATATTAGCAAGATGGGAACGCTTCGAGTCTAGAATTAAGCAGAGAGAAGGAACAGGAAACAATTCACGTCCTGCTTTTATTGTCGATGAAGAATTTCCATTCCATAAATTCTTTGATAACGCTCCGCAACCCTTATTCAAACGCAATACTTTCGAGGAGGACATGGAAATAGCATGCAGTTGTTTTAGGTAACTTTCTAACAACGAATAATTGATTTCGAAAATGTATTTTTTAGGGGTGCGCAAGAAATATCGGGAACCCAATGCTCGGTACAAGTCGGGTCAGGTTTCCGAAAATTTCGAGAATATAACATATGACACTCTCGAAAAGAATTCGTGATGGACAACATTTTTTGAATGAAATGAGAATTTGGTAGAATAATGAAATATTTATATCATATTAAATATACACTGTGCCCCACGAACTCTGTCCATTTGAATATCTTGGATTATTTCAAACGATACGAGAAAATGTTACTTACAGAAGTTGTAGGATTTAAGAAACTACATATTATGGTATAAATGGTATTCCTGCGAGTGGAGGTGTACAGAAATGAAATGTCCAATTTTTTATGCTCGATTTCGATAGATTGGCGTATTCTGAGTATAAAAGTACTAAAGATTTCGAGATTTAATTGCTAAAATTAAATTAGTTATTTCTCTGTTCTCTGTAACGGTAAAAAGATCTCGAAACACAGAAGACATAGAAAGCTGAAATTTGGTACACAATTTGGTACACAGGTAGTCGTTAGCTCAAAGGGATGCACAAATATGCTTTTATCCCGAAAATTCTACAAGATTAAGTGCTAAAAATAAATTAGTGGCATACCACCACAAAATGAGTCAGCCGTTGATTTTTCAGCGGGAATTGTGCTAGTAAATGTATAAAGAATAAATTATTTCGAGAATCTCGAACTTTTTAGGTGCCCGTCCCGATATTTCGGGTTCTCGCACACCCCTAGTATTTTCCATAAAACGATAACTGTATTTTGATTCTGTAGGTATGTGGAAAGAATTTTCGCACAGTTAGAAGAATTCAGAGCTTTCGAGTTGTTGCGATCCGGTTTAGACAGATCGAAATATTTATTGGTGAAGGAAGCAAAAGTTATTGCCATGACCTGTACTCATGCTGCACTGAAGCGACGAGAGCTCGTGGATATGGGCTTTAAATACGATAACATTCTCATGGAAGAGTCTGCGCAAATCTTAGAAATAGAAACTTTCATACCGTTGTTACTGCAAAATCCGCAAGACGGATACAATAGATTGAAACGTTGGATAATGATAGGAGATCACCACCAATTGCCGCCAGTTATCAAAAATATGGCTTTCCAGAAATATTCGAATATGGAACAATCTCTTTTCGCAAGATTTGTTAGGCTAGGTGTACCTACAGTTGACCTTGATGGTCAAGGTCGTGCTAGGCCTAGTATTTGCAATCTTTACAATTGGCGGTACAAAAAGTTGGGGAATCTTCTCCACGTGGAACGCAGCCCAGAGTATTTAGTGGCGAACGCTGGATTCTTATACGACTTCCAACTGATTAATGTTGAAGACTTCAACGGAGTGGGAGAAAGCGAGCCGAGTGCTTACTTTTATCAAAACCTTGCCGAGGCTGAATACTGCGTGGCTGTGTTTATGTATATGCGACTGCTTGGTTACCCGGCCGATAAAATCAGTATATTGACTACATACAATGGGCAAAAACACTTAATAAGAGATGTGATAAACATAAGATGCGCTAGTAATCCTTTAATAGGACGGCCAAATAAAGTGACGACGGTTGACAAATACCAAGGTCAACAGAATGATTACATATTATTATCTCTTGTAAAAACTCGTGCCGTAGGCCACTTGCGAGACGCTCGACGTCTGGTGGTAGCTATGTCGAGAGCACGTCTCGGCCTTTACGTATTTGCTAGAGTCTCCCTTTTTAAAAATTGTTTCGAATTAACTCCCGCGTTCGATCAGCTTATGCAGAGACCATTGAAGCTGCAACTACTGCCGCAAGAACATTATCCTACCGATAGACTCAACGATGCTACTCCATCTACTTCGCCGATGGAAATCGAAGATATGCCTCACATGGCCAAATTTGTCTATGATTATTACATGGAGAAAGTTAGTGGTATAAAAGAGTCGCAAAAAATGTGGCAGAAACCAGGTACAATGCAAACATCTAATAGTCCAACCCACAAGGTTCCTGCTCATCCTGGTGCGGATGATGATACGGATGACGAAGAGCTCAACGAAATAGAAAATACCGATGAAGAACGAAATGCTAAGGAAGAAAATGTAGAACCTAAATTTGAACTGATACAAAATTTAGTTGAAGAACAAGCATCCGAAAGTGAAGATAATAATGATCGTTAAGGACTGATAAATGTGTGTATGGATAAAAAAAAATGTTTAAATAACAGTAAGAAATGCTTTGTACTAAAAATACAACTTTTTTTATTCGAATTATATTTATATTTATTGTACAATCTCATGGTATTTCACCATGATGTATAGTAAAATTAAAAGATATTTCGTACGTGTTAAAAATAATAGTATCTTCTGGTTTATGCGTTTGATTCGACTAAACTATCAAAATATATTTTAAGTAAACAGATCCATATTTTTCTTTGAAATTTCTTTTTGCCGTGATAAATGTTTCTCTAAATGGTGCTTTTTTGGCCTGTCCGTTTTCCCTGAATTTTCATTGATTTGTTGAACGCTTGATGGCACGTAACTGTTATCAAATTTCATAGACTTGCTGGTAAAGTCAGGTTGGTATTCTTCAACAGATGCCTTGGTTCCTTTTGAGGTAGGAACATATTCTTCGGAAAGGTCAACGATTGTCGCCGCGCTAGGCTCGTACGTTTCGTATAACACTTTCGACGTATCAATAGAATTCGGGATATATCGAACGTCTTCTGTCGTGCTCTTATTATCTAATATCGTAGGAGAGTATTCGTTCGACGATATTTGGATCCGTTCCAAAGTACTCTTTCTACTCGGTATGTACTTCAAATTCGTGCACAATTTTTTAGTCGCTGGTGCATCCGGCACGTACTCTTCCAGCGAGTTGCTTTTCAAGCCTTCCAACTGTAAATATCGTTTGGTTTTAATATTCTTTGTTTTGTCGTTCGTCAACTTTGTAACAACATCATAATTCTTTGCTTTCTTTGGTAAAGTATCATCGTTATGTTTCTCGTTAACGAAGCTGCGAGCGCAACTTCCTGATTTTTCCAATGTTCGATCACCAATTTCTTCCTTTTCTGCCGATGTTCCTGATATCTCCAATTTCCCCGATTTTTTCTTTGCAGGGGACACATTAACTCTGATCGTAGGTAATGATGCAACATCTTTTGTGACTTCTGACTGCTCGAACGTGTATCTACAATTTATAAAAGCATTCATGTATTGCATTAAGACTCGCAACGCTATGCGGTATACAGGGTGAGGTACCTAAGACTTACACCGAAAATATCTTCGTTGTTTTTAGTAGTACAAGAAAATGTTTCAGGCAGAAAATGTTTGGTTCAGTAGGGCAATTATTGTGAAAGAGAAGTTCTTTTTCTTGAGGTCATATTTTCCGATATTTCAAGGTCATTGTCGACTTTTTAAATGGAACGACGTATTTTGATTAGTGTAACATTATATAGCTAATGAAAACACAAATTCAACCATGTATTAGGTCATCCCATAAGTTCGTGCTGACTTCTGTGTATACATTTCACGCGTCGATTTATAAACATACGGCGATAAGGGATCAATGTACTTTCGGGAACAGTCTAAATAGAGAAGGTTTTCGTGGGTATAAGATCGTGAAATAGTGAACACAGTGATTCCTAGCAGTGACAAATCATGAGCGAAATGCGTATCCATTTCCGACATCTCATGTTATATGAATTTCGGAAAGGAAGTTCATTAACAATCGCTACAAACAACATATGTGCTGTTTATGGAAAAAGTGCGCTTCCATCTTTTCATTTGGAATTTTTGTATAGAAGGGAAGGAACGTTCCGGGCGTTCTCCTCAGACAGACGAAGATAAAATTTGAGACCTTGTACAGAAATCACGAAGTTTATCAGTTGAGGAGATGTCAGATGTCGTGAAAATACCCAAAACAACAGTTCATGGTATGTTTACAAAATTACCATATGCAACCGCACGAAAAACAACACGAACTTATGGGATGACTTAATATAATATGTTCAATTCGAAGGAGTTATTCTTCAAAAAGCGTAACTTAACACTTTACCTACCGGAAGCCTATTAATAGGATTCTCAATAATTGTGCTGTACCAAAAGAAAGCATAGAAATTTTCTTTTACATTGCAATCTTAAATGAAACTATTAGGTGACGTTATTGAGGGTGACTTCCCAGTCAGCCAGGCCTGCCTCGAGCAGATATCGAGCACAGCCTGGCAAACAGATGGCTGGCATTATGCTGTCAGAACGACGCTCGAAGCTGAGGATGCTCAGGATCAGCTCGAGTTTGGACAGCAAACCTCGCCAGCATAAAGCGAAACTTCTGCGGACGCAGAAGTTAGTCCAAAATCGAGCAGATTGCTTACTGGGTTGTTAGTTCACAATGAAACTTGCTGTTGCTATTGAAGGTTCCATTAAAAAGTGTTTTGCCATATACCATAGATTTGTCAAAATTATGCAATAATCACCGGTCGGTAATGTGTTAACGTACGAAGAACATGTTTATGCTTACCGTACTCTACCAGGGTTCCATTCATGCAAACACTGAAATTGTTGAAAGACATCTCTTGTTTAGTACTGTGCAGCA
Organism: Lasioglossum figueresi; assembly: GCA_028455805.1. Classification (NCBI taxonomy): domain Eukaryota; kingdom Metazoa; phylum Arthropoda; class Insecta; order Hymenoptera; family Halictidae; genus Lasioglossum; species Lasioglossum figueresi. The sequence goes on from CM052197.1 coordinate 1,040,286, forward strand.
CTTTGTGTCATATTATATCCAGTATGATGTCAGTCTCAGTTTCAAAATGTATTCGACCGGTGAAAAATGTGATACTGTAATCGTCTACTGCGAATGTAGACAAACTGTAGTGCTCAAGCTCAATTAAAATTTGTCTAAAAATATTGGAAATTGCATAAACATCTGCAGTCTAATCATAAAGCAATCGGACCAGCACTGCATTTCGTCTACATTCACAGTAAACCATTATCATATCACACCTTTCAATCATTGAGTAAGACATAACAGAATCGTGTTTGGAAACATACTGTTAGTAAATAAATCGCAGCGTAATCGACTGGAGGATGTTTGAAAACATTCAATGACATCGAAGAAACCTTACTATGTCCACTACAAGTCTCACTTGTGATAAATAGACAGTGGATTTTATGCATTTATGACAAAAATGAGTAGGTGTAATTTGAAACGGTAAAAATATTAGAAGAATATAACAATACTGTTATATTATTTTCGACCTATTAAATGTATTAAGACAAAAAATAAATTTTCATTCCACTACAGTTTGTTGCAATTCAGGTAAAATATTTTTATGTTGCATAGAGATCCGTTGTCTAGCGATAAACGTATTCTACTTTCATATGTTAAATCTTATGTTTTCCCTGTCCGTGACCTTGAATGACCTTGAATAATTATAGTCACTGAATTCCTAATGAAAAGAACTATCATTCTAGGTGCTAAAAAAGAGTGGTTACATTTTAAAAAATGAAGATGACTTTGATATCTTTAAAAAAAATTACATAAAAACAAAAATTTTTTTGGTATCGTGTGAACCCCATTTTACCATTCAACTTTGTCCTAAAGACATTTAATGTAACTTTGAAAGTAACAAAGATATTTGAGGTACAAACGTTAGGTTTAGGTCATCCTGTATATCTGTTTTAAATAACGTTATTTTAACCCTTTGCATTCCTGTGTTGAGTGTAACTCGACATCAGAGAAAGAGAAATGTAAATAAAACGGGTTTTTATATGTATTTGGTTCTTCCTTTATTTATTAAGTTGTCTTATTTTTCAATTAAAAACAAATATAAGTTCCACAAATGTAAATCACAAGAAAATTTTAGTAATATTTAATAAGTAAACAAAAATGTTTAAAATAAGTAACATTCAAGGAACTGTCCTTTGAAGTGAATTTCAAATGAAACACTTCAAATAGTAAAGAGTTGTTGACAAGAAAATTGAAAAATAATTCGAAGATCTCAATGAAATACAAAATACCAATGAAGAACAAAATACTAAGGAAGAAACTGTAGAACCTAAATGTAAGAAATGCTCTGTACTAAAAATGCAACTTTTTTTATTCGAATTACATTTATTGTACAGTCGCATGGTATTCCCCCATGACATAGTAAAATTAAAAGATACTTATATTTCGTACGTGTTAAAAATTATAGTATCTTCTGATTTACGCGTTTGATTTGACTGAACTATCAAAATATGTTCTTTGAAGTGAATTTAAAATGAAACACTTAAAATAGTAGGGAGTCGTTTACAAGAAAATTGAAAAATAATCCGGAGTGCTAAGGGTCAAGTATCATCTTTGACAGTGAGTGTAAAAATTATTTGACTTACGTGATATCTAGTTGTCGGGTAGACTTTTTGCCTCTACATTTATCGGAATTCTGAAACAATCCTTCCTTACGAACGTTCCGTAGAATTGCCCTCTCCAAAATTTTGTATACCGCTACCCAATCCTCAAGATCAAGCCATTTATTGGTCGAAATTCTTTTCCGTTTAAGTTTTATAATCCTTTCTTGAACAGTAACAACGGCGGTCGCTAAACAATTGTCCGAAGCCTACGAATACAGCTTCTATTTTACTTGTGCAGGTTGCAGGATTGCCTGTAAACAGCTGTTGACAGCTGTTGATCATGATACCTTTATTACTTCCAAGTATTGACCATCACGAAACATTTTCACAATATGTTCGTCAATCAACCTTTGGAATTGTCTCTTGTTTTTTATAGTTCACTCATTCGGCGATGCCCCTATTTAAAGTATCCTTTTAACTCCTTCACTTGTCACTTTAGCTCAGTTGTGATGTCAGTGCATGTACTGACACACGCACATCGCACATGGGACTATGGGACATGGATGAAAGAAAGTAAAGGATGGAAATGAACATTCGGTTCGTGAAAAGTCAAAACGTTCTATTGAAACCGCTTATTTAAGATATATTACACATCGCTATAACATATAATATTATGCTGTAATATATCATTTTATATTAATTGACGTATATTTTTTTTTACTACTTTTTTATAACTTCATATTACATTTTACCAATTGATAGTAGAATGGAAATGAACATTCGGCTCGTGTGAAAAGTCAATAGGTTCTATTGAAACCACTTATATATGTATATGGAACATCGTTATAACATGTAATATATATTATAATATGTAATATATATATATATATAATTTTATATTGTCCTATAATTTTCTATACTAAATTTTATAACTTCGTATTATATTTTACGAATTGATTTACGAGTGTCTTGTAATACCTGTTCGTAATTTTATATTAAATATATAAATAATAAATATATAATAACTAATAAAGAAAATGTTTAAAAAAAAAAAATAATTATGACAGATTATCACTCGCTGTTCTCATGGATTAGTGTTACAACTAACACCGAATTCAAAGTAAAAAACGTTTTTTCTAGTAGTTTTTGAAAATTCACATCTCATCTATAATTCTACAAATCCGTATGAAAATATTGATGATCAAATTCTATATTCATATATACGTGCATACAGTAAGATATTTTTGTTCATACTAATAACAGGTAGAAACGTGTCTACATACCATTAAAAAATTGAAAAATTCATCAACAATGGGATTGGAGGAAGAACCGAGTACTTTGGAGAGATATTTAATATTCAGTGAAACTCATACTAAAACGATAAAGGTACGTCCTAACCTACATTTCTCGATGAAATCGAATTTGACTTATACATATGCATATGTATTTGAAAATTCTAGGTCATCACTTATGGGATTTCTGGTATCACTTTGGCGATAGCACTTCATCGAATTAGGCCCGTATGTGTCGCATGTATAAACAATATATCTAATTTCACTGTACATTCTTATGTTTTTTGTTACATGTTTCTTTAGTTTTCTAAATTTAGAAATCCATCGAGTATACCGTCACACTTTTTCCATAAAAAAGTTCCACTTCAAGGTACCGTCAAGCGTATAGAACCTAGTCATGGTACGCTTTTAATGGTTGATCACAAGCCATTAATAGTCCTGCCTCGATTGAATAATGAGAAGTTCTTACCTGTTAAAATTGCCGGACTTAATGTAACATCTAATGGTAAGTGCTAATGAAATTTTCACAAATATATTGCATTAATTGATCTTTACTTTTAGGTATTAACTGGTTACAAGCAATTATTAATGGGCAAAATATAAGTTACGTACCTTTGGTTTGTACAAAGGAATACTTAAGTTGCATAGTTGTTACTACATCTCAACAGAATAAGGTAAATAATTTAGCAGGTTTCAATTATACAGTGTGTCTCACGAACTCTGTCCACTTGAATATCTTGGTTATTTCAAACAATACGAGAAAATGTTACTTATAGAAGTTGTAGAATTTAAGAAATTACGTAATAAGGTATAAATGGTATTCTTGCAAGTGGAAGTGTACAGAAGATATAGAGTTCACCTTTATTTTTTTAAATGGAATGTTCAATTTTTTATGCTCGATTTCGATAGATTGGTGTATTCGGAGTATAAAAGTATTAAGATGCATTTGTCCTGAAACTTACCATTGCTGAGATATTTGACTGTTTTCATGAAGCATGTTCAAAATGCTAGCCATTTGCAGCGATGCAATGTTGTGATCTTTGAACTGTTGTGTCTCTTACACGTTTTATTGTTAGAGCGTCTATTGTAGCACATGCTGCAATAATTCGTTGCTTCATATCTTCCAGAGTTGTTGGTGCATCTCAATACACAATATTTTTCAAAGTTCCCCACAAGAAAAAATCTAGGAGTGTTAAATCTGGACTTCGTGCTACATCAGGTGTATTTCTCACCCTTCGAGCGTAGTGTGTTATCTAGTACGTTTTCTAATAAATTTGGTAATATATTTCTTAAGAACGTATCATATTTCTGACCAGTAAAAGTGCAGTCAATGAAATAAAGATTCATCTTACGAACGCCAGACTTCTAGCTTCTTTTAATTTTTTACACAATCCTTCAAAAATCTTGTGCGAAGGGCACATGTGGTTCGGATATCTTTCACTGTTCAAATTTCGAGCCACAATTGCATTTCTCTCACTTTCTCCATAAATTAGAAGCATCTCTAATTGTTCTTCGAATGAAAATTTCATATTGACTATCTTATGTTCACTAACTGAGAAACTGACTGACACTGAGAGACGTCGAAAGCCTCACAATGTTTATGTTTGACATAGTCAGCATATCCTTGAATACGTTCCATAACAAAAGTAATAGAATAAAAACAGGCAAATATCTCAGCAACGGTAAGTTTTAGTACAAATACATCTTAATACTTTTATACTCAGAATACGTGAGTCTATCGAAATCGGGCATAAAAAATTGGACATTTCATTTAAAAAAACAAAGGTGACCTCTTATATCTTCTGTACGCCTCCGTTTGCAAGAATATCATATTATGTAGTTTCTTAAACCCTTCTGTAAGTAACATTTTTTAATAATAACCAAGATTTTCAAATAACCAAGATATTCAAGTGGACCGAGTTCGTGGGGCACACTGTATATTCTTTATTTAAAGTATACATTATTTTCGTACAGGAACAAATAAGGATCGGAGAAGACTTAGTAAGACTTGGTTTTGCCGTAGTAGAACAAGATTCGTTAAAGTCAATGCTAGACGACAAAAACGTTTTATATTATCAAAAACGCTTACTGAAAGCGCAAAAATGGGCAGAACGTGAAAGAAACGGGTATTGGCAGTTCACTAAAAAACCTACGCTTTTATGGAAAGTCCAACAAAATTTAAACGAACAAATGAAAAGAATATTGTCGAAGTTTCCATATTTGAACTTTCAGAAATGATATTACTTTAGGTGCATACAGAAAGTCTAGTATATATTTTTGTGATACGGATGAACACCTATTTTTAGTACTTTAAATCAAGGCTATTGAATGTGTACTTAGAGCTACTAAAATTTCGAATATTTATACAAATAAAGAATCATTATATTAAAAAACAAATTTTATTATCATACCATTTATACAATCTTTTGTTAATTCTCGTATAAAAGTAAGAACATTGTTTTACACCGTCATGCAACAAAATGAATTTTTATGTGTACAGTGTACCTTGAAAAAAACATATTAACTAATACAAATTTAGTTTTCCATTAATCAGAAATCATTCTGAATCCTTTTTTGCATAAATAATACGTACGTTCATATGTATATACATATATTTAACACACCTTGAGTAGAAAAATACATCATATATAAAAATAGAAAATGAAAATTTTAATGGAAGATGTATTCTTTCGGATACATTAAACAATTTTAATTATAAGGGTATGATAAACCTCACAAACAGATTTGATCTAATATTAGTTATCATATTTATACAATCAGTTCAATATCTAATCTTACCCTATTATACAATATCATTTTTTTTTTTAATGTTAATCAGTTAATATCAAAATAACAAGAATAGCTATAACAAAAATATTCTTTTCCATGTTCCGCTTGGGCCTCATCTTTGTTCTATAACTAAATAAAATTAAAATTTATAAAATACATATTTTTTTATTATATATATATATATATATATATATATATATATATATATATATATATGTATGTATATATATATACATACACACTAAACACAATACTAGTATGTTGTAACGTACCATGTTGTGAAAAAAAATTTGCAAAACAACATTATTTTCAACTTTATGTACAAATCTAAATCACAGTCCCTAATGCGTTTCCTGACTTTTCTACCGCATATATTACGTATACAATAAAATAAAATAATCTTATAATATTATTTCATGGAACTATGTTAAAATAATATAAATGAAAGCAGTTTCTATATCCTTATAATAGCAGAATGTAGGAATGATAAAAGAACATGTAAAATTAAAACAATTACGTCGATATGTCTGGAATATATGGAACCTTTAACATGGAATGGAATAGAATCAAGTTTTAATCGAAACTTGACGCGATAATCAACACATTAATATTTATTTTTTCATAGAATCACTATTTTTCTCAACTGGCTTGGATCGTCCAGGTTGAGCTTCACGAGTTGTTTTTTTTGCAGATTCATCGGATTTCGATTTCGCTTTATCTCCTTGATTTTTTTCTGTCGAATCAGTTTTTGCACTTGTCGTTTTCGTATTAACATTCGAAGTAGAAGATTCTTTCTTCACCTCTTTTATGTTCTCGGTTTTCATTTCTTTGGAGTTCTCTTTTTTGACTTCCTTCATTGGTGCTTTCGAAGGAGGTGGCTTGTCTGTAGTAGGGCGTTTTTGTTCTGTTACTGTCTTTTGTGTAGTTGGTTTTGATGCCGTGGTTGTAGGTTTTGGTGCCGTGGTTGTAGGTTTTGGTGCCGTGGTTGTAGGTTTTGGTGCCATGGTTGTAGGTTTTGGCGTTGCAGTTGTAGGTTTTGGCGTTGCAGTTGTAGGTTTTGGTGTTGTAGTAGTAGTAGTTGTGGGTTTTGGTGTTGCAGTAGTTGTAGGCTTCTGTGTTGTGGTTGTCGGCTTCGGTGTTGTAACTGTAGGTTTTGGTGTTGTAGGTTTGGCTGTAGGCTTCGGAGTAGTTTCCTGAGCAGTTGCTTTTGCTTTCGAAGGCTTTACATTCACTTTCAGGTTTGGTGTATTCGAAACAGTTAAAATTGATTCTTCTTCTTTATGTTGTTTTTCGCTTGCTGATTTTTTGTTTTCTTTCAAATGTGGAAATGCTTGTTTTAATGGAACTCTCATTATTTCCTCGATCCAAGGAGAACCAAGCCACAAATACCCATTATGTATGTACGCAGAGGATATGCTGTGAACTTTTTTATCGTCAGAAGCAATAGCATCAAGAATATTCCCTGCTTTGTCCATTCTCAATACTACTGACATTTCCTTTGTATCTAAACCTCTAACAGACTCGAATGAACCTACCGAAGATATAACTCTTTCTGCATAATAATTAGGATAAATATCTTGTAGTAGTATAAATGGAGCTTCTATTAGGTAAAATAGTCTGGCAATCATTTTTCTTAAATATGGATGCGGTAGAAGGGAGTGAATTAACAATGGATGTTCAGAATCAACATATGTGATTACAGATACTAGAAAACCTCCTTGTCCATCGGTGTGTATATTATCCAGTACCCCAGGTAAAGCTTCCGCAAAAATTTCTGATTGCCCAGTCTTAGGACCTTTCAAGTGATATTTCATAATACGTGAATTAAAACATTCATTCACAATTACAAAGCTTTCATCGTCAGCTAATAGAACTCCATTTGCAAATCCTAAATTCTTCAGTAACACTTCATTCTTCTTTGTTGCAGCATTGTATCGAATCAATCTGTAAATAACCGATAGGATTATACGCAACATTATTAATATGATCAATTTTTCATTTCTCGATAATGCATGCGATGGGGTTTTCAGTAGTCAAAAGCACAAGATGAAAGACCAATCGAGGCTGCAATCGCCCTCAAAAGTTCTATTTTTACGTTCACGTGGCGTAATTTACATTATTCGGCAGCAAAAAGCTGTCGCAGCTTTATGAAAATAGCTGTATGCTTCCGAATAATGCAAATTGCGCTCATCGATCACAGGATGATGGTACATTCGGATCTCTCAAAGTGATATATTCAACCTAAAATATCTAAGAAACGAATACCACCTGAAGTTTTACCACTGCTAATGAATGTATCAATAGAAAATCAATGTACTGATTTTGATTCTCAGGATGAAACATAATACAAATCAACAGATTAAGAAAAGAATTTATCATTTGTGTTAATATTCTTACATTTGTACACACCTCTTTGTTTTGTACACCGTACTATTATAAGAATATAAACCTTTTTTATGTATGAACATTTGTTTAAAACATTGATATTTCACTTTGATACTCTGATGATCTTTTGATCTGACTTTGATTTCACGATGATCGTAATTAGCATTTTTCGGAAGCATAAAATACTTTAAAGAGGGGTGTTTCATCACCTTATCTGGCTGTAACCTTTTAGATTAGCGCTAAAATCTTGTTAAAATCTTGCTAAAATCTTTTTGAATTTTTGGACCAAATGAAACAGAATGCAATTAAACACATTATTTTCTTTAAGGGGGTAGACTCATTTCCAGGATTGCAATAGTGCAAGATGCGCCTTCTCATTTCTCGATAATGCATGCAATGGGGTTTTTCAGTAGTTCAAAGTGCTAAATAATAGATCAATCTAGGCTGTAATCACGAAAGTTGTATTTTTATGTTTACGAGGCGTAATTTACATTATTTGGAAGTATAAAGCTGCGGACAGCTACAAATTACACCTTGCAAACATAAATTCACGACTTTTGCGATTGCTGCTTAGATTGATCTTTTATCCAGTGCTTTTGACTACTGAAAAACCCTATTGCATGCATTATCGAAAAATAAGAAGGCGCATCTCACACTCTTGCAATCCTAGGAACGAATCTACCACCTTAAGAGCCACTGATAGTACTCTGGACGTTTGTTACAGAAATAAGGTATACTTCTAGCATTTTGTAGGAGATAACATAATCTTACACAACATATAGATAACTTAACGCTTCCATAATTTCTTTAACATAAATAGCCAAATTTGAAATTCTTACCTCCCCGATGGATTAGCGTATGCTGTGTAAATTCCATCGTGAAGTGAAAAGTCTGTGCTCGAATCCGTCCAGTAAATATCTCCATTTTTAGCAATATCGATAGAATTAACAATTCTTGGAGGTTTTCCATCAATAGGTTTAGAGCTATTAACTATATTTGTGAATTGTCGGGTATTCACATTAACTTTGAAAATACCGTAATACGCATCAGCAACAAACAACTCTCCTTTGTCATTAAACTGTAAACCCAAGGGTCTGCCACATTTTTCTTCTTGCCATAATCCATCTGCAATGATGTGTTCAATATAGCCTCAAATGAATTTACAAGGATAAGTAGGAAGCAATGCACAGTTGAAAAAGTAATTTTTACACACCGCACTTTTGACCAAATTTAACGACCGGTACAATATTTTTCCCGTCAATTTTTATAACATAACCTCCACGTATACCAGTATATAATTCCCCATTATATGAAGCAAAACTCTCCGCTCCTTTCAGTTCTCCAGCATATAACACTTCGGCCCCTTTTAACCGATTTTCTATTTGGAATTGTAATTTCGTCTGAGAAGGTTCTTTTATTCTAAAACAGTAACCGCAAAAAAAATGTAATTATTTGATATTTTTATGAAGAAATCGAATAAATATATCATACCTGTATTCAGAAAATTCGACTTGCGGAGGTAATCCTGGTAAAAAGGTGATAACAGCAAAGAAAACTCCGATATATATGACCGCTGTACCAACAGATTTTAAATATCCCATTGCTCGAATCGTTTACTTTACGATATATTCTTGTTGAAACGTTACTCTGCAGAAAACTGTCAAGATGAAGAACTCTGCTAGAGCCTCGTCATATCAACGCGAATGATATCGAGAAAAAAGCCACTTTTACGTAACTGTTTCTTGCCGGTGCAAATAACGGCATTCACCACTTTAATGGCGGTGAATCGTATGCGGCAAAGTGCACCTTCACGAAACCACCAAATGTAGAGCTGAATAATAACTGCCACGCGGACGGAAGATGTTGATATTATCGATTTCCGTTAGCCACATAACTTTTGTGTATCGCCAACTCAGCAAAATTTTCGTTATCACTCTTAATTATCGCCTTAAAAGATTTTAAATATTCATCAACATCAACGTTAATTTCATGGAAGACACGTACGATGAGTACTCTATATCGACGCCCTTGAACATTCGTTCCTTGAACGATGCTTATTGCATTAGAAATTTAAAAATCGTATTTATTATGTTAATAAGCATGTAAATAGGTATACGTGACGTACATTTTTATTATCTCATAATAGGTGAAAATGACTAAGATTCGTTTAACTGTATCAACCTCTTAGCATATAAATACATAATCACTTTAATGCGTGTGAATGTCTAAATAGATACCTGTCTTGATATTTTTAACTAGTCATTTTCTATTTCTACAATCAACAACCTACAAAAAACGTTTATTTTTACGCTATACAGATATTCACTGTCGTTTTATTTTTAAATTAATTTTAAAATTCATGATAATATATGCATATTCTACATTTTTGTACATTTCCTTGTTTCTGTCTACAATCACCAACCTACAAAATAGGTTACACATGTATATTCTACATTTTTGTACATTTATTTCCTTTTAATGAAAACAATTTGTTTCTTTGTTTTACGTAGTGTCATTTTGTAACATCACAGAGTTAAATGTTGAATTTACTTTTGCCATTAATCATTGTTACCTGAGATACTATCCTTTCTATCGTGTATGGAAATGTATTAATGCAAATTAATTTTTTGTGATGATAACGGTGCTGATTAGCGTGTTTACGACACCTGTTTACACATGCTGGTGTTTGGTGAGATTTAGTAAATGACGCGATAGGTGTCTTCTCGTAGTTACACATGCGCATAAAATATACATATTCTGTACTTGAGCAATATGGATACTATATGCAGAATTACTTATTTATTTGCAGTTTATTTTAACGTGGTCGCATTAACAGCGAGGTCATTAGCGACTACGTGGGTTATACTACGCTGGTTATAAAATATATTTGACATGTAATTTATAAAAAGGCCTATATCAGTTAACATTAGGATGAGAGACAATAAGCATGAAATTGTAACAGTTCGTATAGATCGGTGGATTTAAAGAAGAGAAGGCCGTTCCTGATGTAGTCTGGATATTATTCGAATAACGAATGAAACGTTATTCGAGCACAGCTACTCTCAATCGTTATTCATTCATATTTTCCGTTATTCCTTCATTCATTACAATTTGGTCTGCCAATTAGCTATACCGGAAAGGAAATCTGCCGTCTTTTTACGTAAACCATTGTTTCTCGAGTGAATTCAACTCGCCTCTGATCTAGCTGGCGATCGATTATATTAACCCTTTGCACTCGAAACTATTTTAACTCGAAAATTAAATATTTCTTCCGACCTAGACTATTTCCATTCCCTATGATTTTTTTACAATGGATATGAAATTGGTATACAGTGTTTTCTCGATAAATGTCACAAATATCTGGCTTTCAATTGTCCCAGAACTGTCCTCACTACCGCGGAGTATACGAGTCGCCGAGAAGTGTAACGTAATACGGGTCGGGTATATCGGTGTGAATCACTACTAATCCAATAACAAAATTTCTTTGTTCTTCATTATTTTTTGATGGGACTTCAACCAACATATTCGTGGCGTTTTTCTAATGAAAATGATACCAAATATGATATAATTCCGATGATACTTACTTGCGTAATAATCGATGAAAGTTTCGGACGCAAGGAAGAACAGCGTATAGGTCCCGCCGGACCCTCTGAAAATATTTCTATGGTTGCAAGAGGAAAAACGCCGCATGTTACAATTTCAAACAATTTGAGCTTATACATTAATTGAGCTTTATAATATAGGATTTACGTATTTACCAGAAAAAAGTCATGAAAACAAGTTCGAAAGGCTTAAAAAAATAATGCAATTTTGTAGCGATCAAAACTTTAAACGGCAATATGTCGAAAGTGAAAGTACAATCAGTCCCATAAGTATTCGTACGCTCTTTAAAATAGAGTACTTTTTTATAATTGACAATTTGCCAACTAATATCCAACGCTGGGCTTACAATTATTATTTTTGGTTGATTAAGAAGAAATTTACGTATGATTTAATACTACATTGGCACAAATGTTTATCAACATTTATATATTGTACGTCTTACGTTAGAAACGTTGCTACAACTAAAATGGATGAACACCCTTTTGGGTTTCTTCAGAATGGGCCTACGTTTTTTAGATGCTTTGATTTAAATTTGTTGATGTATCTAGTAGCCCGGTTGCTAGCATTTGCAGTGACTTCCATTAATATTCGGACGCTCCCAAAAAAAAAACGATAACTTTTTTAAACAGACTATACGATTTGAACATTTTTGAGAAGTTAGAGCAATTGGTTTACTACATGATGTGAAAAGAAATTTTTTCAAAAATTGCAATTGATTGGAATTGTAGAGGAAATACTAAAAGTTGCATTTTACAACTTTTGTATGTGGACCTATAATAACAATTTTTTTAATTCGTTTTTTAGATCTGTGTCAATTATATATATGCATTGTGAAAGTCTCATCGAAGTCGGTTGATGCGGAAAAAGACGACAGACATTGAAAGATGTAAGAATCCTTAGATTTATTGTAGTTAGGAGGCCGAAAATCGTGAAAAACTGCAATTTTTACCATCTTTTAACTTTTGTAGCTCATTGCAACGTCGACAGGTTGTGATGAAATTTTTAGAGTATGTATAATTGATACAGATCTACAAAACGTGTTTTCTAAATATTCCATACAAGCCACATTTATATTTTCTCTGCATTCTGACAACTTGCAATTTTGTTTCAAAAATTTTTTCACGTTGTGTAGCAAATCAATTGTTTTAACTGCCCAAAAAATTTCAAATCGTATGGTTCAAGATTAAAGCAGTTGTATCCGAATATTAATGGGAGTCACTGTACGTGCAAGGCACCTCTGTACCCTGACAACCACGCCTGCCACAGGCAGATTGAAGCAGATCCCGC
>CM052197.1:1053310-1072068 GCA_028455805.1 Lasioglossum figueresi
TTTTTTTCACGCAAGCGCGTCCAGCGCAGTAACGTAATCTATATTGTAGGGAAAGTACATAGTGGGATACTATTATTGGCGGAAAAGTACTGGAACAGTCCAGGACGAGACAACGAGACATTCGCATTATTCGACAGAATTTAGCGGAGCCGCGAGAAGAAATGCTGGAACAAATGAAAATGCACCACTGTCGCGCCAGCATTACTTCTCGCGATAAAAGATGAATATAGGGGGCACGCTATCCCAGCCCCAATCCTAGCCTGGATCAGATCCCACACCCACGGTAGAGCGGATTTTCCCCTCCTACTTCTAACCTAACTTTTAAGATTTTAGATTTCCACGGACCACCGACGAGATACTGTTAAAGACTGCCAGCCCCTGTGCTATTCAGCGAGACGTGGAAGTGGGCGCAAGTGGGCGCGGGGATAACGTGGAACTTACAGTGATCTGAAATACCACATCGCTAAAAGTTCCACTACCGACGAAAATAGTGTCAAAACATCGTCTAAAATATGGCGTAGAATATAACATTTAATAATAATCGATATGGTTTTGTGTTGATTCGCCTTCTCACCGATGCGTCGCGACGAGAATCTCCTCAGTGGTCTTCTGCACCGATAAAATGCCGTCGGTGGCCTTCTGTTTCTCTGGCTGGAGCCAGAATATATCCTAGAGGGCGTAAGAGTACACCGATATATTCAAGTTTCATGTAGTCCCATAAGGCTGGCCGTCTTTAATAGAATAGTATCTCGTCGGTGGTGTAGTCTGTTTCGTGGGAAAAGTGGCTCTACCGTGGGTGTGGGATCTGTTCTGTGCTAAGCGTGAGCGTGCCAAAAAGTGGTGGCAGCTTATACCCGGGCGTGAGCACTCTCCTATCCTCTCTGATATGGTCTAAGGTGTATACAAGTGTATATAAATCTATGTGACGTCAGATAAACCTTACGGTAGGGTTTTTTCCTGTGATCTCTGCCTGTAACCACCTGTAATACAGGTCCTGTATGTTACAGGTTACAGCCTGTAACAGCCAGTAACAGCTGATTCTTCCAAATCCTTACGGCATTGAAGTTTTCAAGTTCAGGTAGTAAATGTAAATATATCGTAATGTATAAATTTTTGAACTTACTTCCGTAATATTGTGTTATCCATTTTGTTGTTTGAAAAATAGATTGCCGATGATTGTTGACACCACGTACGAAAAAGAACTTTCAAATTAATTATTTGTCTCTGCGACTTTAAATGTCAAAATGGATGTTAAAAGACGAGCCAGTTTACGTAAAAATAAAACACGAAAAGTTGATCAAATTAAAGAAGAACCAAAACAAAGTTGGAGTAATACAGATAAGCGAACACTATTAGAAGCCCTTAAAAAGTACGGAGATGAAAATATCCCTGCGATATCAGAAATGTTACCTCATATATCTCCCGAAAATATTAAATTGAAAATATCTGAATATTCAGATTTAGCAAGTGTCTCCCAAGAAAATGAGTTAGACAAATGGTTGAATTACGGTATATACAAACCTGGAGATAGTTTAATACCAGAAGCATTGTTATTTATAAGCTTATTCGAAGATCATCCATCGCCAGTGGATGCAGATGGATATGATTTCAGGTATCCATTTTTTCATATTATATCGATCTCTCTTATCATTCAATTGTAACATTAATTATTCAGTGTGTCCTAGGAACTCTGTCCACTTGAATATCTTGGTTATTTCAAACAATACGAGAAAATATTATGTACAGAAGTTATAGAGTTTAAGAAATTACATAATATGGTATAAATGGTGTTCTTACTTGCAAAAGTATCATTTATACCATATTACGTAGTTTTTTAAATCCTACAACTTCTGTAAGTAACATTTTCCAGTATTGTTTGAAATAACCAAGATATTCAAGTGAACAGAGTTCGTGGGACACACTGTATAGGCTGATGTGTTAATAATATTAATAATACTACATATTTTTCCATAGAGCAATCTATAACTTTCTTCATAGTTTATGTCTTGAAGAGTCACCTTCTGATCTATCAGAAAGTGATCTAAATCTACTGTGTTCCTCCTTATCAAATGTAGAAGATAGAGTATGGCCAAATCAAAAGAAAGATATATTGGCACACGCTGGAAGAGCTTATTACAAAATGAATATTAAGAAAGTATATCCAGGAAAGACCACACATTCCTTATAGCGCTAAGTTATAATTTACATAGTTATATATTTATTATGTTCAGTACCTCCTTTATTATAATAAAAGTATGTGCCTCGATGAAGAATTTTTTCAAATATTTAATTAGATCAGACAACAGCATTGTATTATTGATATTACTAAGTACATTGTAATATGTGTTTTTCGGTTTTTGTTAAGTTATAAATAAAAGCTCGAAATTTTGAGAATTCTTTAATCTTCAAATTGAAAATATTTATAAATAGATGCTTATGCAATTTTCAATTTTGAAGAAAGTGGAATAAAATAGAATCTTATTTTCCGTGGTAGTATTCTTTTTAGATCTGAAATAAATTAAAATATTAAATATTAAAAGCCATAATTGCAGAAAGATCCGCAGTCTAGTTATAAAACATTAACTTAAGAGAAGAATGATATAAAAACCAAAATTTCAACAATGAAGTATTTGTAGATCATATTAAAGTTTGTTGAATCAGTTGAAAATATAAAATTAAATTGGTTGCGAGTAAAGTTTTGTAAAGTACAAACTTTTCTTCTAAAAATACTTGATATGTATCGATAATTGCTTGTAAACAGTTTAGTTGAACAATAAAAATGAT
Organism: Lasioglossum figueresi; assembly: GCA_028455805.1. Lineage (NCBI taxonomy): Eukaryota > Metazoa > Arthropoda > Insecta > Hymenoptera > Halictidae > Lasioglossum > Lasioglossum figueresi. Next base: position 1,056,095 of record CM052197.1, read on the forward strand.
TATTTTCATACTTTCAAATGTGAAATTATATGTATATCATTGTCTAAATTTTGTTTTTGTTTTTATTTGGAATATAATTGGACTTTGTTATTCAATTAAGATAAATTAAAACTATATTTTAGAGATTCTTCTTATTTGTATTATAAATTTACAGATACACAAATGTTATTACATTATATATGTGTCGATTGATAATTTGTAAAAATTGAAATAGCTGCGAACACATCATGGGCTTCATAAAGTCTACTGCTAGGAGGTACTAAATATGTATCACTGAAAATCATCTTTCTTCTGAACAGTTTTAATCAATAAATGTAATTGATAATTACATAAAATCAATTTCTATAATACGTATTATATACTAAAACAGTTTTACATTTTTCATATAGAAATTATTTGAGTTGTATAAAAGTGAATAATGAAGTTTACCAATGGTTTAAATGTATAATAAATGCAAAGCTACAACGTAAACACAAAGCAGACACATCTTTCTCTTTTCGTGTCCATTAACTCTAAAATCTGAATCCGTTAACAGTACGTATATATGTTTACTGGACCATACAATACATGTCTACAAGTAACTTGTAAAGAAACATCTAATTTCTTGATAATACGTTTACTTACATACATTCTTTGTACCAAGAAGATACAATATAGAGTAAAAATAATTTCATTTTTATAATTATCATTATTTTATATAAAATCCAAATCGATAAGAATTCGACGATCTTGAATTTCATTGCAAATTACCTAATTTCTTAATAATAATTAATTTTGTAGTATTTCCCATGGGTCGACTTCATTCGTCTTAATATCGACGCCAAAGTTGATTAAAACTTCTTCTTTAACTTTGTCTTTTGACTTTCTTGTAGTTGGCTTAGTATCTGTTACTTCCTCCTTAGTCTGTTTTGTTTCATTACCCCAATCCCATTCGGATGCTAATATATTAGTTCTAGAATCGAAAGAGAAGTTACTAAATTAATTCAATTTCTAAGGTACAGTAAGGTCGCGATCTAGCTCCCTGAAGATCTCCACTATCACTGTCCCTTCGTCTACCCCTTCCACTGGAGGGCATCCCGTGTTTACATGCTGTCCTTTTCTACGTTCGGCATCCTTTGTGCTTTCGGCGCGGTCGATGCAGTCATAAAAAGATAGTTTTCCTTCAAGATCACTGTTCCCGCTCGGAACAGGCGATGGGAGCTAGTTCGCGACTTTACTGTATACATATACAGTAATGTCCGACTAGGCCGGCTGGTAGCTTGACTGTATGTCCTTACGCTGCCCATTCTATTAGGGGACATACCCCGGGAGGGACCAAGAAGCTACCTCGGTCGGCGAGCAGTGTAAACATGCCGTATAATCCGATACCGGACGGGTATATCGGTGTGAACTACTAATCCATTTACAAAACTTCTTTATTTTTCATGGGACTTTCACCAATATATTCGTGGCATTTTTCTAATAAAAATGATAAAATAAGATACAATTCCAATGATATTTACTTGTGTAATGAACGATGAATGTTTCGGAAGCATGGAAGAACAGTGTATGGGAAATGCTTTGAAAACTTTCATCGTCCATTACTAGACTGCGGATCTTTATGCATTTACGGTTTTAAAAAATTTTCAAAACACGCTGAAGTATCAAATTCGATACAGTTTGCTACGATTTTTATTTATTTTGGACCTACAAATGTTATTACCAATGAAAATCGGATTTTATTTGACACCACTTTTTTCAAATTTGTCTACAAAAATTGAAAATTGCATAAACATCCGCAGTCTATTCATTACACAAGTAAATATAATTGGAATTATATCATATTTGGTACCATTTTCATTAGACAAATGCCACAAATATGTTGGCCAATGTCCCATAAAAAAATAATGAAAAATAACGAAGTTTTGTTATTGGATTAATTATGTTTACACTTCTCGGCGACCGAGGTCTTTCTAGCTTCGCTGTCCTTTTCTACGTTCGCCGCGGTCTTTGAAGCCAGAAAAAAATAGTGTCCTGCTCATATCTATAGATATGATACCTGTAGGTCATAACACAGAGCCGAGAAATTACTTACAGTCAGACATTACTGTACATGTGCAATCGATTGTGTAAGTGCAACAAATAATTTTTCATTAGTTTACTTTGACTGTGAAGTCTTCATTAAAGATGTTTTTTCTGTAGAATACGATTCAACTTCGCTCTTCTGATACCCAGTAGAGGAACTTTGATAGTTTTCTTTCGAGTTGTATTGATTTTGTTCCATTGAATTTGTTCCCCCAATATCGCCCCATCCTCTCCTTCCCAAATCTCCAACCTGCGTGATAAATATTTAATAACAATGCGACTAATAAGTTAATCATCTAACAATAAGATGAAGAAGACTATAAAAAAACAGTTCAATCGTATTTTTTTAACTATCTACCTTTGCAGCTAAATTATTAACTTGAGCTCCAACATCTTCCAATAAAGTACCATCGCGAACCTAATGAAAACAACATAAAAAGAACTAAAAAATGAAAAATAACTGAAAAATATGCTTGCATAACATATACTACTAAGCTACTAAGCTACTAAGATACAGTATACGTATACAGTGTTTTAATCGGTAAATGTCCCAAGTGTCTGGCCTGTAATTGTCCCAGAACTATCCCCACTACCACGGAGGAAGAGTATGGAACAGCCATACGCTGTCCTTCTTTGGGTCCAAAACTTTCATTGTTCATTACTAGACTCCGGATTTTATGCATTTATAACAAAAATGAGTACGTGCAATTTAGAACAGTGAAAATATTAAAAGATTTTAAGAATATTAATATATTATTTTCAGCACATTAAAATTATTAATGAAAAATATAAATTTATATTCAGCTCCTGCGTTTTGCAATTGATGCACAAACTTTTTATTTTGCATAAACATCCAGAGTCTATTTATTACACAAGTAAATATTATCGGAATGATATATTTGGTATCGTTTTCATTAGAAAAATGCCACGAATATGTTGGTGAAAGTCCCATTGAAAAATAATAAAAAATAAAGAAGTTTTGCTATTACATTAATTATGTTTACATTTCTCGGTGACTGAGGCCCTTGATCTTCGCTGTCCTTTTCTACGTTCTGCAAAAGTCAAAGAATAGATCCCTAGCCGGACCCGTGTTTTGGACAATTATTGATAAAACACTGTATTTACAAAACTCAAATTATTAGTATGAAAATATAGATTATATATATATCAAATAGTATGATAAATAAGTGTACTAAAGCAGTTTTTTTTACTGTTGTAACACGTATAAAATGCTCAAACATCGGTACCCCAAAGAATGTGATGTTACAAATACAATGATGCAATTGTACAATATCTATTAGAAATGTATTAAATTTTTCTCAGATACAGTGACTCTCATTAATATTCTGACGCTTTCGCTGACACATAAAAAAGTTTCCAAGTGCAACTTTTAGTGTTTTCTCTACAATTCGAACCAATTGCAATTTTTTTTTAAATTTCTCTCCACATCGTGTAGTAAACCAATTGCTCTAACTTTTCAAAAAAATCCAAATTGTATGGTCCAATATTTAAAAAGTTATCCGTTTTTTTGAGAGCGTCTGAATATTAATGGGAGTTACTATACATCACAGAGGAAGAATTAATGTTTGACAATGCAAAATAATATTTTAAGCAAGCATTCAGAAACAATAAATACCTTTGATTACTCCTATTATTAATATCTATTTTGTGTACCTTTTGTGTTGCTAGTTCTCCAATTTTAATAGCATTTTCTGTAGCTTTGCTTGCTATTTTTGTTGCAGACGAAGAAAATATTGACCATCCCTACAATTTTTAGGCATTAATAATAGGTAATTGTGTATGTGTGTGTATGTGTGTGTGTGTATAGGGTGTTTGGCAATAGATCCTTTATAACAATATTATTAACAATTAAACAGAGGTTTTTAATTGTTAATAATTGAAAGACAAAGCTGAATTACAAACAACTCTTGCTCATTTTGTCTTGTCGGGTATCGTCATGAAGAATCATCTCTTGAATTGTTTTTCACCTATTACTAAACATCCTGTACATGTTTACAAATACAATAAAATATTAATATTTTAATCTTTACACTTGCTAAAGAAGACACTGCGGTGTCAAAAAATTCTTGCGATGTACTTCTAGGTGGTTGTTCCATTTGATAACCGAACCCTTCGTACTTACCACCTTGATTAGGTGGAATGTTTCTGCAAAAATATCGAAGGAACGCCTGTATTGACAGGTAAACTTGCCGATAATGTGGGTCCTTTCCGATTTCAATGAGTTTTAGATATGTTGTTAAGGTCATCCTTCTGAACAACATTCTCCTCTAAAGTTTTTGGTGGTCGGCTTTAGTTTACGAGATAATCGCAAAGAACTTTACTTGTAAATCCATGGAGTCGATGTACTATCTCCTCTCCGATTTCAATGAGCTTTAAATATATTGTGAAGACCATCATTCTGAACAACATTTCTCTTTAAAGGTTTTGGCGGTTAGCTTTAGTTTACGAGATTTCGCAAAAAACTTTAACATCGCAGACAGGTTTAGGTTTGGGAATCAAATCTAACCCAGCATTTACAAGTAAAGTTTATTTCTATATAGGGTAGTCCACCAGATATGGCCACCTCGATTATCGTCATTATTATTATTCATAGCGAAGAATGTTTATATATGGTTGAATGGTTTCGACAAATGCATGCTTTGGTGTTGTAAGTTTTTTGTAGGTGGACATGTAGATGAGATATGGAGGTCATCAGTATTTTTTTAAATGGTATCGTATATTTTTTCCTGCATGCATCAATCGATGAAGCTTCATATTCTCTACAAAAAAGTATTAACCTATTAATATCGAAAAACAATTAGGTAAAGAGATATCTTATTTTTAGCGTTGTATAATGTTACGAATTTAAACACTTTATGGTCATGTTTACATGATTTGTCATTGCATATTCGACAAACAATGTGACTTCACAGCAGGATGGTTGCCCTGCACATTATGAAAGAATAACAAGAGATGCATTAAATTAAATATTTCCAAATCGTTGGGTAGGACGAGGTGGTCCTATTCATTTTCTAGCAAGATTATCTGATTCAACACCCCTCGACTTTTTCTTATGGGGTTACTTGAAAAATAAAGTTTACGCTGAGACGCCGACTACAATTGCTGATATGAAAGATCGTATCATCACTGAATGCAACATACCACCAGTTTTATTACATAATGTAAAACAATTATTACTTTCTCGCATTACTACTCCATATTTCTTCTACGCGTCCACCTACAAAAAAGCTCACAACATCAAAGTATGCATTTCTCGAAACCATTTAACTTAACCATTCAACATAATGACGAAAATCGAGGTGGTAATATCTGGTGAACCACCCTGTGTGTGTATACGGTTGTTATAAACTTACAAAAGTTTTTTGCTAATATTTCCGAAGCAAAAGCTGACCGTCAACTATTTTAAAGGAAAAAGTTATTCAAAATGTCAAGTTTTATAACATACTTCAAAGTCATCGAAATCAGTGAGGACCCACATCATCGGCAACTTTACCTATTAACACTTTGACAACAGATTTTAATACAGATGTAATCCATAGTTAAATGATATATAGTTTACACTATTTAGGTATGTTATTATTAATACTTACTCAGGGCGATTGGCATTTTCAGTTTGTTTTCTGGCAAAGAAAGCTTCAGTTTGAGCTTTGCAACTGTTTGAATTGAAATTTTGATAAGAACCAGATGTATCGCTCTGATAGGACGAATATTCTTGTTGATTGGGAAAGTATGTAGTAGGTTCAAATGTTTTGGCAGTGGAAGTAGTTGGACTCCATTTTTCTCCTTGAGCTAATTTTATAATCTACCAATTGTATTTATAATGTTTTACATAGAATTCATTCTAATTGTGTTTGATTCAATTAATATCATTGAAGTATATTTACCTTGTCTCTGTATAACGCTGCTGCTTTTGTATTATATTTTTGTGCTATAGACATGTTATCGTCCCAATCTGGTTGCGATTCGAAGAATTCTCGAGCATTTTTATTTCCACCAACTTTCATTTTTTCTAATTCCAAATCTTTCCATTTATCCATAGAAATGGAACGAACAAACGATAAATGGACACCAAGTCCCCTGTGTTTACCTGAACATTCTAAGCAAATCCATATACCATATGTAACAGATACCCATTGCGGATTATGTGTACCACATTCAAAACATTTCTATAAAAAGACAAGATGCAATAAAATGAACATATGGTAAAATGTTAAATGAATTAAATGAATATTTTACATTGTTCTCATCTTTAGGCTTTAATTCACTTAAAACTCTTCGAGTCCGCGGACTAGCCATAATTTTTGTCACCAACTATTAACTCAAATCGAGTTTTACTATTAGAATTAAAGGTCCACTCTATTACACTTGCTGCCTTCAATTTCTTAATGAATCCTTCATTACTTTGAATTTTTCTCTATATATATGCATATACATATATATATATGTATGACAACGAATAACAGAAGTAGTTAATTACTTGTGTTAAGCACCAATTAGTTGATTTTTTTTATCAAGTTCTATTTTGTGTAAAATAAATATTGTCCATGTACAGTAAAATTAAATATCGTGTCACCAAATCTGGTGAGACAGTGAGACGATCATTTCATGAGATATTTCATAGATGTAGAAAGACCATCAATGGACGACAATGGATCACTAAAAAATCCTGTATATATACTTCCAAAATCTACCGTTGCTGAGCACTGCATGCGCCCACGACGGCCCACAATTTGCTCATGTTTACAACAGTTTACAATATGTAGTTTTACCATATCAACATTGCACATTTTTTGCCTTGTTAGCATTGTATTTTAGACCTCGGCATGGAAGGGAATACGAATGATTTCTCTTCGTCCTGGCCATAAGATGTTACCACAGAATAATAACCTGTGATGTTACTGAGTCGTCAGCCAATAGAAAACTGTGTCATGCCTCGATACCTGAGACCTCATCTATACTTATGTATAGACCTAGCTTCAGATAACATATCTTGTTCCAAGATTACTTCATCTATCAGTCTACCAGATGACGGATGTGGGCAAAGTGCTATAGTCCGTTGAGAAGTTGCAGTACCACGAAACTAAAGTGTACCTAGAAGGGAAAGGGGAATCGTCGCCGTATCTCATTCTGTATAAATACGTATGGAAACTGTAACTAATAATATATATTTTATTTTATTACTCGATCATTGTTACTTTACTCTTATTATTTTAAATATGGCTAACTCATTTTGTCGATTATAAAGTCGTAGATAATATGAAATCTGTATTTATTTCCTCACAACTTACTTTATTAAAACAAAGAATAGTAAGAAATATATGTATATATATATACAATTCTTATAATTCTTTATGAAATAAGTTTGCATCATTTTTCCAAATGTTTACGAAATAATACATATAAATATATTTGTATACCTCGTTCATATATCGCTATCCATCATTTTTAATTACCTTGTGATATCAGTTGTGGGCACCAGATACTCCGTTATCTTGGAACACTACGTTATATGCACATCCTATACCTATGCCGGGTCTATATGTTTATATGTGATCTAAGACCGTATATATATATACTTGTATACCCGGCATAGGTATAGGATATGCATATAACGCAGTGTTCCAAGATAACTGAGTATCTGGTGTCCACAAGCACGTCACAAAATAATTCAAAATGATGGATAGCGATATATTTGGATAAATGGTGCATAAAGTTGTTGTATAAAGAATTGTAAGGAACGACAAAATCGTGATACAAATATATCTTTTCACAAGTATGTATTTTATACTTGATATTACATATATATATATATATATATATATATATATATATATTTATTACTATTCTCTTCTTTTAAATAAAATAAGTTGTTAGGAAATAAATACAGATTTAATATTATCAATTTCTACATAAAAATTTAACATTTTCCAAATTATAATTAACAAAATGAGTTAGCCATATTTAAAATAATAAGAGCAAAGTAAAAATGTATGGGTAGTAAAATAAAATATATATTACAGTTACAGTTATCATAAATATTTATGCAGAATGAGATGCGGCGATGATTCCCCTTTCCCCTCTAGGTACACTTTAACTTCGTGGTATTGCGACTTCTCAACAGACTATAGCACTTTGCCCACATTCATCTTCTGGTAGATGAAGTAATCTTGGAACTATAAGTACATATGGTCTAAGGTGGAAGATAAGTCTGGCGGCTCCGGTCTACGGTTCTGAATTACCGACTGCGTCAACTGTCCTATGTAGTTAGAGGGCGCAAGAAAACCACCGATAACGATTTAACAGATCGTGTGACATGAAATCCTCGTCTGTTCTCAAATCTTTAAAACAATTTAAATGTTTCTTATAATAATAATTTGGTAATTTGAAAATTTAATAATTTCGAAACATTGTGGACCGTTCATATAAAACATTTCTACAAAATTGGAAAAATAAATAAATTAATATGTTTTCAAATAATGTTTAATTCTTGTTTTCCTTATTTTTCCTTACTTTTTTATACTTTTTAATGGCTGATCGTTGACTTTGAAATTATGTAAAAATTTCGGCAAAGTTTTATATCTATTAAAACTTTCAAATATCTTTTACTTAACCATTAATTGGAATTACGAGTATTTCAGTCGTACTAATAAGTTCTCTGATAAATACTAATTCATGCAATAATATCAAGAAAGAAAGTGGGAGTATCATCCCTCGAAACATTTATCTTTCTCGCTCTTGCAGTTCTTTACTCTCTCTCGCTTTGTGACACCCGGATTGGCGCATAGTCGATGACGTAAGTGAACAACGATTCCACCCGAGGACCGCACCAAGTTCTCCTTTATCTTTTAAGATCCGCGGTGAAAACGAAATCTGCTGAGTATCATGCTAGTCGTCCCGTTCGCGTGAGAGTGAGCCTGCTTTGCCATTCTTATCATCGCTTTCGATGATAAAAAGTATTTTACAGAAACGAGACCCCTAAGTGAGACCACTCTCCACTTTCAATCGGTGAGTATGTCTTCTGCTAAATTTCCGGTTGACTGTCATTGTAAACCACCGTACTTACGAATAATTCATTGTTTGCCAACAATCGCGTCTATCCGAAATGTTTCGCGCTATCGACTTATCGTTTGAAAAGCAAGCGATTCGACCAAGAAACTATTTCATTATTCATTTGAACATTTCAGTAATAAAATGTTTTCCAGATAGTTCTCTGCAATCAAAAGATTCCTTTTTATGGATCGTTGTTGATTGCAAATTAATCGCGAGTTATCAAAATGCATTGTCCAAGTTTATCACAATTTTAAACATAACCTTTCAAGTGTACAGGTTTGCGTGTTGTTTGATCGTTACTCAATCAATATTCCTATCGAGAAAGTATATTAGCTTGCATATTAAGTAATTAACAGACGTGCACGGTTTCGTTCGATTAACTTGATGTTTTCTTTATTTGTCTATTTACATTTGATTATTAAGTCATCAAATTACTTCTGAATTATATTACCTACACTGACAGTTACATTCTTCATTATTTATTTATAACTAAATTCTATTTTGTAAATATTTTTTAGACGTATCGAAATTCTCTGTTACACTCTGCACGTTCAAGCAATTTTTAAAATATTCAGTTTGCATGCAGCTCTGTGAAAAAGTTTTACCAAGATTAATATTATTGTAATATGCCAAATTAATTTGGCTATATTCGCTCTATTTGTTACATAATGTTCGCAATTATAGCATAAAGTAGTGGAACAATTTCAGTCGACGATAATTTATGGTCGTTCATAAAACAGGAACTTACGAAAGAGCATGATCTTTCGAATTGCAAAACGTTATCATTTGCTATTATAGTAACAAGTTGCGACAGACAGTGCGTTGACAGCTCCGAAGTTTTTTTTCGCGACGAGCATGAAGAGAAAATGAAAAAAATTCCATGGAATTTTACGCGAGGTGTAATGCTTTCGAAATTTCGCAAGGTTTCAAATTCCACCCCATCCCGATTCTCGTGATTCCGTTTCAAAGCACAAGTAGGTCACACGTGACTGACAAACACGATTTTAGCAAAATAGTCACACTATATACATATTGCAGTCGTATTGTTTGCTCGTCGATCTTAATTGAATTGATTCTGCTGCTTAAAAAGGATATACAATTGCGTATGCACATTTGCCTGCGTGGTGCACATCACAATATGAAACATTTACGTATTTAAATTGCGTTCGTAGAAAATGTTCTTGAACCGCGTGGAAATGAATTATTTATCAAATTCATTGAATTCAAAATCACTGCTCGGTCGACGTTTTTCGCTGAACATAAAACGAGCTTCTAATCGAACTCGAGAGACAGGTACATCCTCTCAGAAAAAGATCGATCAGCACTTGTACAGAAACCCCTCATGTCCTGATGAACCCGAAAACGGCGAAGACATTCAAAATCTTGAATGAGGAACAGATCTAACGGGTTGTGTAATTATTAGACTACGGATCTCTATGCAAATTAAAAAAATGTCCGCGTCGATTCTAAGGCACAGAGGTTAAATAAAAATGTCTTTCTGGTTTTAATTATTTCATTAAACTGAAACTAATACGTTGATGTTCTTGAATTTTTTCAAATATATGTCCACTGCTTTAAATTGTACGTACCAATTTTTGTTATAAATGCATAAAATCCGCAGTCTAGTAATTTTATGCATGTTGCCACCAATGCAATATATAACCTCCTATATATTGAAATTAACTTTTATCTTTAGTTATATCTTATATCTAATATTACTTAGAACTTAGATATATTATAGATATTTATTATAGATATTATATATATTACTTAGAACTTATATCTTTTTATCTATATATTAATTTTTATCAGACAAATGTATATCGATATCCAAAATTTCTCATATAAAATATGATCCAATTAAGTCTCGAGGGTAAATGATTATTTGGCTTACTTTATCTGACTCAGAGTCACCAGTAAAAATTGCTGTACCATTATTTAAATATTGTAAAGATTATTAAATACGTTGGCATGTTGTTACTAAACATTTAAGTATTGTACGAGGTATTACAGCATATCCATAAAATAAAAAAATCATATAGAGTGGAATTTATTCTAGGTCGGAAGAAATGTTTCATTTTCCAGTTAAAATGGCTCCGAGTACAAAGGGTTAAAGAATCTTTGCACGTACTCACGCGTATTTTGAAATTCGTTTAAGTTCGAGGTGTTGAAAAATTGAAGGTAAATTCTTGAAAACGAGATTGCTACATTGACAAACAATCTTGTAATTATTCGTTTGTTGGTATTTATTGTGCTGGAAGCTCGGGCTCTCGTGAGAAATCAATGATGTGTCTCTCTAGGACTCTAGGTCATATTCCTCTACAGAGGGAATCGTAATACATAGCAACCGCTAAGCGCTGCCAGAATGACGGGGTCCATTTAGATTTTAGATTTATTGTACGTATATAGGGTACATATGTGCTAGAGACACAGTGTTTACATGATGCCCCCTCCACGCACAAGTAATTGACATATTAGTACTGTGTAATCTAGCGCGTGTTTTCACGATAACAAATCATTTCCGTATACATTTGTGTTTACATTTAGCGTGCTTACGCATGTGATCCGCACGCTAAATACTATGAACACACTTTTGCGTAATTTTCTTTTCTTTTCTTGTCGACAACTTTATTTTTATCTCGCTTGTGATACACGCAGAAAATAACTGTGTATTTCCTACGATCGTTTAATCTGCGTCGCACAATCTGCGATACGTATCGTAAAATTGATAAAGTGTCGACAAGTATTTTGATTGACGAACAAACGACTGCATATCAGTAAACATTTTCGATATGTATTCCATTGTATTTCATTTCATTTTAATTTTGAATGAAATTGACAACAGTATACATGTAAAAAATTTGTATATTTGTCGTTTTTCTTTTTAAATGTTGAGTTCTAAAATATTTTAATATACAGGGTGTCCCACAGAACTCTGGCATCCCTGATAACTTTAATTGTTATTTATACTGATACAAAAAAATGTTTGAGATGAAAGTTATCGTATTTGGAGGGAGACATAAGTCGGTGTGAATGAAGGTCGCTTCAAGGTCATACTTTCCGAGATCTTACGAACAGTATTAGTTTTTTAAATGGAATGACCCACCTTTTGTATCGTGAATCAATAGAGTATCGAATTCTGCGTACAAATTTATTGACCATATTGAAATAATTTTCCATATGTATTGACCGTATTCAATAGACATCAGTTCGAACAAAGCTTTCAGATAGTGGATATACATTGAAAATAATTTCGTTAAATCACTTTCTTACAGTTATAGTGATTAAAACGTCTTTCTCCCCAAAAATGTCGTAGAAGGGAAAAGAAAATTTATATTTTTTGTATGGTTACATTAATTTTAATATAATTAAATCCGTAAATGAAAGCCGTAACATTCACATTTCTTCGGCTTTGTTTAACATTAACTGTACCGGGTACAAAACGTGACGGATATACAGTTACTCGAATTAATATTCGGACGCTCTAAAAAAGACGATAACTGTTTTAATATTGTACTATACGATTTGAGCTTTTTTGGGAAGCTAGAGCAATCTAGTTTACTACAGGATGTGAAATTTTTTTTCAGAAATAGCAATTGATCGAAATTGTAGAAAAAGTACTAAAAGTTACATTTTACAACTTTTTTACGTGGGTCTATATCGAAAATTTAAAAAAATACGTAACATATTCTGAAAATTTCGTCAAAATCAGTCGACGTTGTAACGAGCTACAAACGTTCAAAGATGGTAAAAATTCCAGATTTTCACGATTTTCGATCTATATCTAAGAATTCTTACATCTTTCACAGCCTGTCGTTTTTTCTCGCATCAACCGATTTCGATGAAACCTTCGCAGTGCATATTTTTAAATTCTCAATATAGGCCCACATAAAAAAGTTGTAAAATGCAACTTTTGGCTGCACTTTACTTTACCGGACTCAAAATTTGTGCCTTTCTCCTATAAATTATGATGTATTTGGTATGTAATTCAGTAGATTTGTATCCTGGGCGGTTGCAGTTGAAGTTTCGATCCTGTAGGATCAATGGTCCAGGAGTTATGCTTGTTTAAAGTTGTTCATTACTCAGTGTTTTTAACAGGTAAGGACGCCGCCATATTGATTCATAGTGACGATCGCGCGCTGCTTATCGAGCAGAACCGCTAGATGGCAGCACGGACACGCGTTAATAATAACGGGTATTGCGATGGTTGTTTGAATTTTGGAAGACATGGCCACAATGTTGCGTTTTAACTGGTTTGGGTTAGGTTTTTGTAAATATTCTCCACGATATTTCTTCTCAAACATTTTCTGAAATATTTTCTCTATGTTAGCGATATTACTGTGTGATCGTGCTGCCATTTAGCGGTTCTGCTCGGTAAGCGGCACGCGATCGTCATTACGAACCAATATGGCGGCGCCCTTACCTGGCAAAAACACTGAATAATGAACAACTTCAAGCAATCATAACTCCTCAACCATTGATCCTACAGGATCGAAACTTCGACTGCAGCCGTCCAGGATACAAATCTACTGAATTACATACCAAATACATCACAATTTATATGAGAAAGGCACAAATTTTGAGTCCGGTAAGGTAAAGTTTACTGTAACTTTTAGTATCTTTTCTACAATTCCGACAAATTGCTATTTTTTTTTTAAATTTCACATCCTGTAGTAAACTAATTGCTCTAGCTTCCCAAAAAAGTTCAAATCGTACAGTACGATATTATAAAAGTTATCGTATTTTTTAGAGCGTCCGAATATTAATTCGAGTAACTGTATAATTGTTTTATAAACGTTACACGACTATTCAGTTATTTAAATTTTCCACAATTTTTATAATAATACGTGCTCGAATAAAGAAATTTATTTAATGATTTCTAATAGAAGAACATCTTTATAATTTCAATCATTAAAAAATAAACAATGTGAAAGTGGTCACTTAACCGGTCGCGGTACGGTTGGTGTTAAAATCTTCATGACGAGAGTGACTCGTTAAAATACGGCAAGGGGTTACATTTTAACAAATAATAATAGTAAAAAAATACATTTGTACGCAGAATTTGATAGTCTATCGATTCACGATACAAAAGGTAAGTTATTCCGTTTAAAAACACATTACTGTTCGTAAGATCTCGGAAAATATGACCATGAAATGACCTTCACCCGCACCGACATATGTCGGCCTCCAAATACGATAACTTTTCCTGCAAATATTTTTTTGTATCTGTATAAATAACACAGTTATTTGGGGTGACAGAGTTCGGAGGGACACCCTGTATATGATCATTATTTACAATACGCATACAAATATAATGAAGAATGGAATTGTATAACAGGGAGGAAAGTTTGAACTGTAGTTCAAATGGAAAAGAAGGACAGCGTGGAAGCTTCGACACAATTTAAGTAAGTAGATGTTTTGCGAATAAAATTTATAAGTAGACTGTGTGTGTGTGCGGATCTTTATGCGAAATAAAAATGTTTTGCATTGATTGTAGGAAGCAGGAATAACATAAAAATTCATTTCATCCCTTGACGACTTTGTTACATTGAAAGCAACATTACAATATTCTTGAATTTTTTAAATCTTTTACTGTTCTATATTTATAAATATTTATATTTATATAAAATTAAATGTTCGCTAAATGAAAAATTTATTTAATAAAATGTCCCGCAAATACTAAAATTCATTTTATAAATATAAATCGTATAAAAATCGTAAATAAATGGATCTTTATCGTGTATTATTTTCATTGTAGACTCTTACCAAAAATTATAAATGGCGGAGTCGCAGGTATTATCGGTGTCTCCGTGGTGTTCCCATTGGATCTGGTTAAAACACGATTACAGAATCAAGTTATCGGGCCTGGTGGGGAACGAATGTACAAATCGATGTAAGTAATTTATTAATATGTAATATAATAAGTTATATATTTTTACATTCATTTGTTTTGTTTCCAGGATTGCAAGGGTGCGGGATGCGCCTTCAGACTTCTCGATAATAGATGCGATGGGGTTTTTCAGTAGTCAAAAACGCTAGATGAGAGATGAAAGATCAATTTAGGCCGCGATCGCCCTTAGAAGTCTTATTTTTACGTTTACGATTTGGTTTTACAATCTACTCTTTCTCACTCACTCATTACATACCGCCCACATACACACGCTTGACTACGTTTTGAATATTGCACGCAATACTCCTATTTCTGTTCTATATATTCATTTTTATTTCATTTATACTAAATTACACATCCTTCCGTGTTTATCTTTGGTCTATTGCTCATTTCAGACTCCGCTGTCTCAGCCAGCTTTACCACCCCCTCTCCTGATCTACCCTCTACTATTTCCTGCTCTCTTAGTTCGCTGTCCTCTACTTTATAACAGTCTTCTAATAGATGCCTCATTGTACCTATCTGGGACATACACAACAAACATTTTCTTCTTTCCTCTTCTAGCCAGTACCGATTTCCTTCTTCGAAGTTCCCGCATCAAGCTCTTACTATTAGCCCTCGGCTGCCCCCTTTTCCCTGTTTTTATAAATAGTCTACTTTACCTGTCGTTCTTGTATACAGGGTGGGGCACTAACTATGACCACTTTAAATACTGCCGTTATTTGTAATAATATGAAAAAATGTTGTATACAAAACGTACACGGTATAGCGGGGGACATATTGTGACACAAACATTTTCTACGTGGGTGGATGCATAGAAGAGATTTCAAGGTCACCTTTAGTTTTTTAAATAGAAAGATCTACTTTCTGTATCACGAATCGATAGATTATCGAATTCTGAGTAAAAATGTATTGACCTCCATACGTCCTAAATCTAATAGTTAACGAGATA
>CM052197.1:1072168-1097429 GCA_028455805.1 Lasioglossum figueresi
TAAAATTAAAACACATTTGTCAGTTTCTATGGCAAGTAAATTGTTGAGCAATCGGTTAAAAAGAGCGAAATATTCTATTACAGCTGGGACAACAGTGCCGACGGTGTCAGCCCTGTCCTTAACCAAAGATCTTCTTAAGAGGAGAGGTATTTTAGGACTCTATCAAGGTACTGGTGCTACAGCTCTCAGAGACGTGACGTTCTCGGTTATCTACTTCCCGCTGTTCGCTAGATTGAATGATATTGGGCCAAAAAGAGAGGATGGTTCTTGTAAGTGTGTTTAAATGAAATGACCCGTACAGAAATACATTCACCGTTTCAAATTTAAGGAATACTTTGACAGTTACATTTTTATTTTCTTTCATCAGCCGTATTTTGGTGTTCATTCTTGGCTGGTTGTGCTGCTGGCTCTACAGCTGCTCTAATGGTGAATCCATTTGATGTAATCAAAACTAGGTTACAAGTAATTAAGAAAGCTCCTGGTGAACCAACATACAATGGTGTGTTCGATTGCATAAGGTGAGTACGAGTATGTTAGAAATGGAGGTGGATCTCTTTTATCGAAGCATTACCGTTCACTTTGCAAACGGTAATTTGTCAACAGATTGTTTCAGTCTTCATATCTTGTCTTCATTATCAGTAGTTATTAACCTCTTTCCGTATTTTAACGAGTCACACTCGCCATAAAGATTTTAAACAAAGTCTAACAAATATGAACGTTACACCTTTCTTTTTAAATGAAATAAAATTTGATTAGTTTGTAATCAATGTTTAAGCATTAAAATAAATGTAGCCATACGAAACATATAAATTTTTTTTTCTTCTACAACATTTTTGGGGATAAAGATAAGTAAATTTTTACAAATAACAGTTATTTTGTAATCTTTAAACTTTTAAATGATTTCCTTTCTGTTTTAAAGTTAACTTTGTACATCAATACTTTAATTCTGTTATAAAAGTTCAAGTTTAGCAGTTACTTTATATTTGGTTAATACAAGTTTTGGAGGAACATTTATTTCTCAATAGATATTTTAAAGTAATTTTAACTATTTCTAAGCAGAATAACTGTTACTGCCCAACTGAAACTGTTTCCCATTTCCGAAACAGTAAAAATTTTATATTTTTGCATGAATATATGGAGTGAAAGTTTCAGTGGATTTATAAAACTGGTTTCTTATAACAGAAAAGTTGAAAGTAAAAAAATAACTGTTACGTCAGAACTGATTGAAAATTTTAACAGTTTCCTTCAAGCCTTGACTGTAACTGTACAGAAAATGATACGGCAAGGGGTTAAGGATGATATAAGGCGTTTCATAAAGATACCATCTATGATCTTACAGTAAAACAATGCGAAACGAAGGACCGACAGCATTCTTTAAAGGCGGAGCCTGCAGAATGATCGTGATAGCGCCTCTTTTCGGAATTGCACAAACAGTATACTACCTCGGCGTTGCAGAGAGGCTCATGGGCCTTAAATGAATTTCTTGCCCTGAATAACTTCCTGCCGTCTTAAATACTCTGGGAATAAACTGACAATAACAGACGTATTATAGATGTATTTTCGCTTCCAACGGAACTGTGACGGGTTATGTACAGATTTCGATGAATCTTTGTGAAAAGGTAGCGGACAATGAATCGCTATGCAAGATAAAGTTTCTTGCTCACCAAGTCATTGAGATATTTAATAATGAATTTCGAATTTTGTCAGAAGTAAAATACGAATTTCATTGTTAACCTTTAGAGGGGCGGGGTGGTCGCTATAGTGACCAGGGACGAACTTGTGAATTGTGCGTAACATATAAGTTGTATATACATATACGAATGTATATAAATGTATATAATACATTTTTCGAAAATGAAATTCAATGAAGTTTTCAATGGAAAAATGCTGATCCTCGAAAGGTAGAATATCCTGCAAGCAGTTGAGTATTCTTACGTACAATTTCATGAGTTTTTAAGTCTAGCCGTGCACTACCTTTTCACGAAATTTCATCGAAATCTAACAACGTGTCCTGCAGTCCCTTTGTTAGTACAGTTTACTAGTTGCCCAGTAAGTGAATTGTTCTTTTTGAAGTACCGTTGAACCTTGATCATCAGAATTGAAAGTCTATTTAGATACTAACAATATCTTTAACACATATATTACAGATAGACTGATTTATATAATTAAGGATTAAGCAACAAATTTAATCTGAAAGTATAACTTCAATTTTATTAACTTTTGTAAGGTTATTTACGTAGTATCACGTTTCATTGCAATTTATACATACTACAAATATTTCATGCTTTATTCTTGCCATTATCGCAACACTTCAGGTAATCAAGGTTCTTCTGTTGCATAGCAGGGCCAAATCAACGCTGATAATAATAATGTTGATTCCGACCCAGTATTATAATTGATTGAAAATGGAGATCAGGATTTACGATCGTGTGTTCACTTATTTTGATCGCCGAACTATCATCGTAAGTCGTGAACTTTATTTTTGGCAGCTTATTGCCTTTTACACGAATATTAGTTCTTCGACAACCAGTGTTCCCTCTTCCATTGTTTAATTTGTTACGTTATATTAAATGTATATCAATTGATTTAAGAGATTTTTAAACGATTTAGAAAGAGTACAAGTTTCTCATTGAATTATTAAGCTTTCAGTACAGAAAACTTAAGTGGAGTAAACTACGAGCACTCTAAATCTGTCTACCGTAACAAAGAGTAAACTGCGTGGAAGAAACCATATACAAATTATTACATATCTACATATACATTGTTGAGGATAAATTATTAAAAATACTTAGAACTTTTCTATATTTAATTTTTTTTATATATGTATATTTTTTGGCCCTATTTATTATACCATAAATACTTTTGGAAACACTGGTATTGTATATCGTGATAACAGGAGCTTACGTTTTGTAAGATTAGATCTATCGAGTTTTAGTTAATTTCGTTATTAGAAATTATCACTATTGTAAGCTGACACTGTTCAGATTAACTCTTAGTTGGTATGATTAGTAACAAAATTCCAGTAAAATAGACTTATGTTTTGTTACTTTAAAATCTTGTATTTAAAAGAAATAATTATCTTACTATAATTTTAGTACAATGCGTTTTATTACTCTAGAACAGCGTTTTATATCTCGAAAAAAGTCTTTAAAGAATACGTTATATCTCTTTCAAATTTTTTTATGAAACTGAAAATTCACAGAAATATTGTAAAATATGTTGCATTCTATTTAAATTGATATAGAGATATCATTCATAATTATTTTTACACTACAGTATCTTAATTTCTGAAGAAGATCATAACAATTATGAGTTAAACTGTTTATCTGCCTTTTTCCATCCTGAGATATCATGGGGAAATTTTTAGAAAATTTTCTCAAACGAAGATTCACTGTCAATTTTAGTAGAGATTCTACAAATAAGTAATAGAAATAGTCAAATGTTATCAATGTATATTGACGTTGTACAAAATTAAACCTGCCTCATGAAGACTTCAACTTCTTCTTTAAAAATACACCTATAAAATCTCATTACCTTGTGTGATTGTAATGAAATATTGCACGCAGTCAAAATCCTATTTAAAAATGCAATTACTAGACTGTGGAATTTTATGCAAAATAAAAATTGTTTGCATCAACTGCAACAAACAAGGGCGAAGTAATAATTTCTTTCATTTCTTAATAATGTTCATAAGCTGCAACAAATACATTGATGTTCTTAAATTTTTTAAATGTGTCCACTGTTTTAAATCGCAACTACCCATTTTTGTCATAAATGCATCAAATCCGCAATCTAATCATTACCATTTCAGTGATTTTCTTGCTGTATATTTTCCAGGAATCAATATGTTTTCTGTGATAGGGAAATAATAACGCGTATTACTAGCAAAACTTCAAGTAAAAAATTTTATTTAACAATTGTTATTGCAAAACTTTGTTATATGTTCTTGTTAAAGTCGTATGTACAAAATCAGAGTGGAAAAAACGAAACATATTTAATTTTCTACTTATCTGATCTCTCCTAAAGCAGGAGATCCATTCTGAGATTCTTCTTGGTCACCATTCTTAAGCTTTATTGCGATTTGTTCATTCGGATCTCTACATTTTTCAACTATAATCACCAGTTGATAAGATTAATTCCTCCTTTATTTCCTTGTTTAACAATAAACTATGAAATTGTTGTGCACGTTAACTGTAGATCAGAATACATTGGTTACTATAGAACATGGTAGATTCGGGTTCTCGCACACCTCTAAAGAATAATGATCTTACCTTGCGTTATAATGGTGCATAGGTTTGCGATAAAGTTCGAAGGCACTTCCTCTCTGTTCCCTACTTCCGGCAAGATCTAAAGCACTAGGTTCTCTGTTATGTCCTGGACTCGTTGGAAAATTTTGAGCGGATGCATTGTGACCATTGTTCACAACGTACCCATTGTGATTCACGTTGTTTCTGTTATGGGAGAGACCGAGACTCAACTGACTGGCACTATTACTGTGACTATGAGTTGACATTGGCGGGTTACAATGTGGATGCGTGTGACTCAAACTATGATTGTGTGCAGGCGTAGACAGATGGCTCAAGTTGTGATGGGAATTTGTGAGATTTGAATCGTGACGATTTGGAGGTGGAATATTGTAATAGTACTGACCACTGTTACGCTGAACGTTGTTATTACCTTCTACCTACAAAACATATAAAAAAGCTTCTGCTTAAATGTTCTACTTTCAACTTTACGTCAAACAAAATGAATACATTTGTAGAATATTTATCCTACTAGAGCAGGCATGTCAAACATGCGGCCCGTTGACAAGTAGTCTACGGCCCGACCAAAAACTTTGAAACTGTTGATGACAATTTATAGATTTTAACCAAATTCACCCTTTCGCAAGTCAATTTCACCTTTCTGTAAATCAATTTCACCCTTTTGCAAATCAAATTCAACCTTTTGCAAACCAATTTCACCCATTAAGAATATTTAAAATTAATTATTTATTTATTTCGATTAAATTATATATTTATTTAAACACAAGTGAACAGTGTCATTACTGCGAGGGAAGACTCTTCAATAAATATGTACTTTCATTCCTAAAATTTATTAATCAGAAAATGGCTACAATGAATTAATATACATATCTACACACAGTTTTCGCACATTACAAAGTTAATTAATGAATTGGTAATAACTTTTAAATAAGTATTTGGTGTACATCTTTGAAATAAATAAAATTTTGAATTTCTTAACAATTAATTTACATTTGATCTAATTTTTTTTTGACAAGAACTTACTTAAAAATACTTTGTTTGTAAAAGGTTGAATTTGATTTGCAAAAGGGTGAATTTGGAGTGAAAAACCTGTACAATTGGAATTAATGTTGTGATTCGACATTTCTACAATTTATCTGTCGACCGATTTCCTGATATGTTATGTGCAATTAGGCGTATTTCAGCTATGTTCTGTAGCAGTGGTAGCACATATATGTGTGAACCACTATTTTCAACGTTAAAGAATAAAAAGGCTAGACCAGCATGTATAATCAATTTCAAAAATAATTACAGTTCAACAAATTCAATCAAGTTTTGAAAATTTGATTGCTGAAAGCATTGCCAAGTTTCTTTGAAACAAAGATAAAATAGTTTTATTCAAATAAAGTAAACTTGAAAAAGACAACTTTTGTTCATATGTTATTTTACATGTGTAACAGCAATGTTAATGAAAAAAATGTGTTTCCTTTTTATTTCGAATCTGCCTTTTTCTATTGCGGCCCTTAAATTAATTTATAATACTTAATGAGTCCCTTGGTGGTAAAAGAGTTTGACATGTCTGTACTGGAGAATAGATGATTATTTACTTACGTGAGAGGTAGCAATGGAGTAGCTTTTTGAATGTTGATGAGTTGTGGTATTTCCTTCGTTCCCGTTGCTTTCTGTTTGTGTTATGTTCGTCTGCGGTGGTCTATAGTTTTTTGGTTTCGGAGGTGGTATTGGCTTGTACGATCCTCCAGGTTTGTTTTGGGATAGTGTTATCGACTTGTAATCAGTTGTGCGGCTACAATATATAAAGCAGAATATTCTAGCTTACAGGGACATAATGGTGGAATATGCATTAATCCCAATAAAAAAATACACTAAAACAGTGTTTCGCAACCTTATTTTCTGAGCCATACACCACCTAAGGCTTTCTAAAATTCTTATGCTCTCTATGTAACATACAGTATGTCCTACGAACTCTGTCCACTTGAATATCTTGGTTATTTCAAACAATACGAGGAAATGTTACTTACAGAAGTTGTAGAATTTAAGAAATTACATAATATAGAGGTCATCTTGGTTTTTTTAAATGGAATCCCCAATTTTTATGCTCGATTTCGATTTCCGAATAAAAGTATTAAGATTCGTTTGTCCTAAAACTTACCGTTGCTGAGATATTTGACTGTTTTCATTCTATTACTTTCATTATGGAACGTATTCGAGGATATGCTCACTCCGTCAAATGTAAACATTTTTAACTTAAAGTTAACTTTAACAGTAAACCTACAAGATTGATTTTATTTAGACTTTGTGCGGTACTTACTATAATACGTGCTGTACTAAAGACATTTATACAATCAATTCTTATAAAATCATTTTTATTATTTCAATAATTGTAAAATAATAAATTTGGAACCAGTCATTTTGACTGGAGGTGGTAGGTTTAGTCTTAAACCAGTTTCATGACAATCTTAATACTTTTATACTCAGAATATACCAATCTATCGAAATCGATCATAAAAAATTGGACATTTAAAAATACAAAGGTGACCTTTATATCTTCTGTACGCCTCTACTTGCAAGAATACCATTTATACCATTTATGTAGTTTCCTAAACCCTACAACTTCTGCAAGTAACATTTTCTCGTATTGTTTAAAATAACCAAGATATTCAAGTGGACAGAGCTCGTGAGACATACTGTATACATAATTTTTAATATTCAAAAACTGAATTGTTCACTGAAGAAACATAAATGATAGATTTTAGGAAGAAATCACTAGGAAATTGTTGAATTGCTTAACAATCAAATTGCCCCCCTGTGGAGCGTGGGCCCAACGTTGGGAAATACTGCACTAAAATGTAAAATAATCAATCTATTTAACAGAAACAGATATATTAGAGGCATGAACTTTTAATGGACATCAATTATTCTGATGGCACTAATCTGTATGCTCAAACACTTTAATACAGTTCATAAAGTTAACTAAGTTCTATTACATAAATAAACTGCAATTGAGAAATATATGTACGTCTACCTGTAGTGTACAGGGTGTTTCCTCTAACGCGATGCACGATTTTTCACCCACTTGCAGCCATCTGACAAAATACAGTTTAGTGCGCAAGTAAACTTTACTGTTCGTAAAAATATCATGTAATATGTGTTTTGCGTTCGTCTCGATGGCCTCTAAATGTTGTAAAAAAATGTGTTCCTATTTGTAAAACCTAAGGTGACCTTGATTTCGCCATGAAAACAACTGCAACTCTTGTTCTAAATTTTTTTTATCAGATGGCTGCAAGTGGGTGAAAAATGGTGCGTCGCGTTAGAGGGAACACCCTGTACATACATATACATTACATTACATCGTACAGTTTTTACAATCAGTGGAATTTTCAAGATTAATACAAATAAGAAAAAATATAGAGCATTTTTCATATACAAAAGTCTACATGTATTTAAATATTAGTTTCAAATTAAATAAACAAATTGTTCGAACGAAACATTCAGACTAATGTGTCTTGACTAGAAATATATATTCTATAAGCTCTTCTTAATTGTCGAGGTTTCCGTGATATCGCACTAGGCAAGGGAAAAGAAAGAAAGAAAAAGCAATTAGAAAAGCAAATTTAAACAATCCTGAAATTTTTCTTTTTCTTTAAAATATAATATACAATATAAGCACGAATACATTTCCTGTATGTATTAAGAGATTTTAGAATCAGAAAATTGAATTTGCTTTTCATAAAAGAAGTTATTTCGAATAACAATATGTTAGTGAATTCAGTTTTGTTTTTATAAGTGAAAATATACCTGTATTTAGCGTAATCAGTCCGTGTTTGTGATTCATGACTGGGAATCGGTTGTGCTGTTGATCTGGTGAATCTATAAGGGTCGTGTGATCTTGACTGTGCACCACCACCTTTCATGTCATCTGGTACGTTAGGGCCCAATCGACCGGTTGACGTATTCAAACCTGGTGTTCCATAACTTGCGTTTCCATTCGTATTATTATAAGAGTCATAAGAAGACACACTGTCATAACTTCCCTAAAAGCAATGTAAACGATGTATTAAGATGAAAATAAGTAACACGTCTTCAGGTAGTCCTATATTATCTGCACATTTTGATGTAGGGGTACTACTGTATCGTATCAGCATAGACATTTACTAGACTGAGTGTACGCACTCAGATTACTGACTGTATGCATTTATAGGAAAATTGAGTAGATGAAATTAAAAATGGTTAAAAAAATTTTAAAATTGAATCAATATATGATTTCTCTCTCTTTTAAAATCATTAAAGGAAGAAATAACTATGGGTAAGTGTAATTTAAAACAGACATCAGAGGAATGAAAAAGTACTGTCATTATTTTCAACCAAAAATAAATTTCTATTTCCCTCCAGTTTGTTGCGATTCAGGCAGAAAATTTTTATTTTGCATAAAGATCCTCTGTCTAGAAATAACATTCAATTTAGTTTCTATTTCTTAAATTTTATGTAAACATTTTTTGTTTTGCATAAAGATCCGCAGTCCAATGTTCACATATCAACATTGCGTACTCATTAGGATATTTTTCCAATCGATGCTGACATGTGTTCCATCTCTGTGCGGTTAATATAAAACTACTTTACGCTTCTAATTCTAATATTAATAAAAGGAATTTACCGCTTTTGGTTGAGCTCTTTCCAGCGATGACGTAGCGTTTGCTTTATGAGGTGTGGCATTTATATAATTGGCTACATCCAACACTGAATCTGTTTTATTAAGTAATCTTTCTTGCGCAGACCTACCAATAGTATTTCTCCCCGACTGACTACTAGGTTTAGCATTCCGATCAACTCGCGGTGGCAAATCAGGAGGACTATGATGAGATGATCTTGGTTCGAACGAACCACTAAAATATTCAGGGGAACCAGACTGATTACTAACTTGCCCCGACAACGAAAATCCATACTTCCCATCCCCCATTCCTCCCTGTGATCTTCTTTTTGGTTGCTCGAACGATTGCTGGAATAAACAAATCGTATTTTGATAGCGGTCTTTGTAGTACTCTATCACAAGAGACTTTGATAAAAATCTAGAAACTAAGTGCTTGTAACATTTCAGTTCCAACTAATCTCGCCCTTATTATTTTTATTATATTTCTTAAATAATTCTTTTTCTAACTCCAAGTATATTGTTTATTACTTCTTCATTCCTGCATTGCCAATTTATAATACTCTAAAATGAATATATAAAATGATGCCCAATGTCATACTATAATGAACAAATACAATTCATGTAATATAATATTTGTATTGATTTGTTTCCCGATCATCTTCATCCACAAATAGTCATTCTAACAAATTACTTCTTCCACACAATAAAAATACAGTTTGACTAGCTTGTGATACCTTAAACAATTTCTTAATCGTATTCAAATTTTAATAGCTTACATATTGCTATGGTAGGCAACTTCTGCTCGCTATTAGAACTCAACAATAAAAATAATTTTTTGTCCCTATGTTTCGTTCCACCCTATTGTATATGTCCAAAGCTTAAAGAAATTAATTTGTTTCATTTGGTCCAAAAATTCACAATCTTTGTTAAAAATTAAATAAAATAAACAAGATTTTGGAGCTAATCTAAAAGGTATAGCTGGTTAAGGTGGTGAAACACCCCTCTTTAAGATAAGAATAAGGCTTAAAAGTAACTGGTACATGTTCCCTAATAATAATGAAAAGATTGATTTTATTTAGACTTTGTGTGACCTAATTGTAATACGTGCTCTACTAAAGATATATACAATCATTCCTCATGAAATCATTTTTATTATTTCAATAAATGTAAAATAAAAAATTTGGAACCAGTCATTTTGACCAGTTAGTTTTGAACACAGTAGGATATATGTACATATTACACGCCCTGTATATTAGATATGTCCTTCAAAGTATCCATATAGAATTGCAAGTTTGTATCTTGTACACGAAAGAAATTAGAGAAAATAATGTAGACATGTATTGATTTTAGTCGGACAAAATGATAGAACATTATTAAAAAATACAATTGTTTGAACAGAAGTATTTTGTTGAATTCCAAATTAATATGTAGTAAAACCACCTCTTTGCTGTATAACATCTACCAAGCGATTAGGAATTGATTTAAACAATTTTTGAATACGTTTCTGTCTTAAAAGACTCCAATTTGTAACAATACTTTGTTTTAATTCCGTTACATCTTTGTATTGTTTTCCATTCTCGTAAACGTTTCTTGAAAGTTCTGCCCATATATTTTCAATAATATCAAGGTCGGATGAAATCGAGGAATGTCACATTTTTAGAACTAAAATAAGTTTTAACACATTTTGCGGTATGTATTGCAGCATTATCCTGTTGAAAAATAAACGTACTGCCTGGAATACGAGTCGCGTGCTTATTTAACTGATAGTCTATTAATTCAAATTATTTTGTGCTGTTTATACGGCCTGATAAAAAATGTATGTCAGTTTTTCCCCGATATCTAATACCGACCCACACCATGACACTTCCGCCACCCATTTGTCGACGGCTTAAATATTGTTCTTCTTTCTTTAGATCGTGGAAATAGTAATTCACTCAATATCACATTTCTCCACTTCTTTTTCCACAAGACATGATCGCGAGCAAACTTTAAACGAGCTTCTTTATGTTGCTCACTTAGAGGAGGTTTTCTTTTTAGTTTTTTTCATTTAATTTGTTTACTGCTTTGGAGAATACGTCACACAGTTTCTTACGTTAGCTGAAACACCTGCTTCTTCAGCGATTTTTGTTGCAGTTTCCTCATAATTAGAACCATTCTTTATTCCATAGATTTTCGGATTTTTTAAGAAGTTAGTCACAACGGTAGAGCTCCTATTTATTAACTTCGCAATTTTCCGGATAGATAGTTTTTGTGATCACAAGAACAAAATTTGGTCGGTTTCTCTTGTGTCTAATTGTTTTCCTCGACCCATTTAAACTTTAATGGCACAAATGTTGTAGATAACTTTAAAATTTGCACGTCTGCTTCTAGTCGCTGCTGATAGATTACTGTCAGAGTACATAATAACAGAAAATATTGCATGGGTTCTATGAATTTGACTGGGCAAAGTCAGCCCATGTTTACACTTCTTCCTCTAATTTCTATTGTGTACAAGATACAAATTTGCAATTCTATATGAATACGTCCAAGGACATATCTAATATACAGGGCGTGTAATATGTACAAATATCCTATTGTATTATATGAAATATACAAATACATCAAATGTCCTATCATTTTGTCCAGCACTGTAGTGTTAATTAAAAGATGAAGGGTGGATCGGTTTGAAACAGTGCAAATAATTGAACATAAATGTTTATACACATAAGAATGATGTATTTACCTGATAAGTGGTCGAGTATGGTGGCGGGGCAGCAATATCATCTTGTGTGGCAATACTTGGATCAGAGCTGCTCTTCAATCTGGAGGGTGCACCCAATGCACCCGACAAAGCTGGTGCCGGACTAAGTTCCAAGTCACTCTCCGGGGAGGAAGCATAGGAGAGGCGAGAAGTCATCGGGAATAGGAAGTCATCCGAGAGTGCTTCTTCTGGCTATCATCGTGGGACACAGAGGACAATACGTTACAGTGGCTTATGCTTTTTATCCCCTCCAGACCATTCTTTTAATTTATAACATTCTTAAAGCCCTATTCATTCTTATAAAATGATAATTAATATTTTCTTATAAATGTTAGGATTGCTATAGTGAACAAAACGATTTGATTAAATGAACAGTGTCTGAAAGGGTTAAAATTGAAATGAAAAACAAATGTTTGCAAATTAAATGATGTAAAATCATGTACCAGATTAAGCAGTTTCGAGGAAATTATTAAATAAATTATAAATTAGATAAAAAAAAAACCTCTTTGTAGTCAAATATATTTTTATATTCTGCAATCTTTCTCTCAGCTTTAGTTTGCGATAGTAAAATGTTCGAGAATTATTTAGCACTGGTGATGCGATACATGAAAATCCGTACAAAATATAACTTAATAATGGGTTAGTACTTTGAAGAAGGTGTAGGATGAATGATTGAAAGAATTCCTAAAAAATTAATGTGATTAAAACGCTTCACTGATTTCATGCCTATTATCTATTAAGTTCTATACTGAATGTTGTCGCCTGTCCTTCATGTAGTTTTCATTTCAGTCAAAATGTGTCGAGTGTTTTCTACAATATATTATGTTAGAATGTCGGAGTTTATAATCCAATATTATAATTGTATAAGTTCCTGTTATATTTAAAAAAATTTTAACGAGTTTCCTTAACAGCTATAATTGTATATATGCGATTACTTGTATAATTGAGAGAAATAAAGTTATTAAATCCTGTTAATGTGAAAGTTAAGAGATTGTTAATATCATATTATATTTATTAGCAAAGTGGAGTTGTTCAAAGCTCGTGATTCTCCCTTTCTCTCAATATATCTTCAATAACAAACTTTTAAAAATGTATTTCATATTGGCTGTTTACGCTACATTAAACATCTTACGTAATAACATTGGCCTAGCTTATGATTTATGATGATGCGCCATGGGTTATTTAATGCAGCCATGCAAATTGAACTTGACATGGAATGCAAGGTGCCTCGAATATCTTAAAATGTCGTACTAATAATAACATAACAATTTTAACAGTAAACTTGAAAATCTTTAATAGATATATCTCTAAATGGAACCTGCCATTATGTATTGCAACTGAAATAAACTTATAAAAAAGAAATCATACAAAACAAAAAGCAAAATCTACCTGAGTCGGTAAAGTAACTTAACCATTTGCACTCGGAGCTATTTTAACTCGAAAATATAACATTTCGTCCTAGCTAGAACATTTCCATTCTCTATCATTTTTTAAATTTGACTTAAATGTTTATATTTTAAATAATGGTACAGCAATTTTTAGCGGCGCCTCAGAGGCACCATTCGAGTGCTAATGGTTGAGAAACAAATAACATACAAATTGATGAACAAAAAATTGATAATCAAGACACCAAAAATAGGATAAGCGGGATTCAAATGTAGCCGAAAAATTGCTCACGGACAACATCAGAAGTTAGAGACGGATAAGAAGGTAATGAAAATAGTTTGTCCGTGTGATAAGTGTCATTTTCGTTCACGTCATGAAATGCCGTCTCCTTCGAGAATGGGGGTAGGGGAGGGGGAGGTAAATCACGAGGGTCGCCGGACGTATGACATAGCTCCCACGTCATTTGTCGACCGTATGATGGCTACAATAAATTATTATAAAATAATCTCATCAACGTATAATCCCATTAGTTCCCAGCCGAATAGGATGTTCATCGTTCAAGCGATAAATCCAATTCGCACAGCCTCCATATTTATACACGAGCGCAAATTTCATTTAATGTTCTTAAACACCCATCGTCACACTATTGATTTGAAGAATTATGATCAGGTTCAATGGTAAATTACTAGAAGCATCTAGCGTTAAAAGTATTTTCAAAGATTTGGAAAATATTACCTTGGTCTGACTCATCCATAGTAATCCTTGTTGTTGTCGGTCAATCAATTCCCTCAGCTTCCGGTACCAAGCTTCAGGTGTTGTTAACGTTATCACGGCGCTGAAAGTGTGACCCCAAATTTTGTCCAATTTCTGGCATTGTTCCAAAAGCTTCTTGCTACTCTTGTGTGCTGATCTGTGAAGCACATATAACGCTTTAGGGAATCGCATTACTGGATTTGACGAGTACACGGACGAAACAATTCAATTTGAATCAATTTTTTGAAGTACATTGTACAAACGACAAGTACAAACAAGTTTGTTGATTCGATGTTGCGCATTAGTTTAAGGGGGTAGACTCGCGTTTCCAGGATTGCAAGGGTGCGGGCTGCGCCTTCTCATTTCTCGATAATGCAAGGATGGGGGTTTTTTTCAGTAGTCAGAAGCACTAGATAAAGGTTAATCTAACGCGCAAGCTTCTCAAAGTGGCCTAGTTTTACGTTTGCGAGGCGTAATTTGCATTATTCGATAGCGTAATTTAAATTGTTCGGAAGCATAAAGCTGCGACAGCTACATGCTTATATATTACCAATAGACTGGTTTATATAATTAAGTATTAAGCATTATCGAGAAATGAGAAGACGCATCCCGCACCCTTGCAATCCTGGAAACGAGCCTATCCTCTTAATGAAAACTCACTTGGGAATTCCAGCTCGCATTTCCTTGATAATCTGCTTAGTTTCTGCTTTCAGAAAAATAACTATGGGATAGAATTGCGCGTAGTTCAATCGGTCCACTGCGTTTGGAGTAATGTCGAGCAGAGCATGTTTTCCACGATCCATCACTTCTCTAATGGCACTCAAACGAATGATGCCTGATGGTTTAGTATTCTTACCAACGCTATCCTCCAATTGATTCTCCATTTCTATAAACGAATGCAAGTGTTTTCTCATGAATTCTCGAATAAATTTCAACAAATCAATTTGGAAGGAATTTTGACTTACGTGGCGACGTAAATTTATCGGGGAAATCTTTTAACAGTTTTTCTCTAGCTAGGTCTGCAACTGGTCCGAAAAGGACGACGGGTCTGACGAAACCCGGATGCCTTAGAATAACTCTTTCGTAGGCAGGAAATTTGCTAACGCTATCCGAGAACACAACATCGTCCCAGTGATCCTAAAACAAAAACATGTCAATCATTGTAACACAATTAGTCGTATTGTCGTCACTAGACTGCGGATCTTTATGCATTTATGAAGAAATTAGTTAGGTGAAATATAAAACAATAATAGATTAGAAAAATTCAAGAATATTGTAATGTTGTTTTTAACGTAACAAAGTCATTAAGGGATGAAATCTATTTTTATTTTGGATAAAGATCTGCAGTCTAGTCATCACTTATGTCAGCACGAAATTTACCCTTCCTAACGATTTTGAACGTCTATGGCTGCTTCTTCTTCTCCTAAAGAAGCTACCTCTGCTTTCACTTGCACTCATTTCCTTCTTGGTTGCATTAAACTGCGCGGTTGCCAGTTCTTCGGCTCGTGCTTTATTCGGGATAATGCCTTTTTGTACTTCCTGATTATTTCTACCGATGCGGAAGACTTGCCAAGAGCCAACAACTCCATTGTGTAACGTATCCACAACGTGAAACACATCACCGCTTCGGAAACTCATTTCACCCTTTTGAGGTTGTTCGTAATGGAAGTGAGTCCTGCAATTTTTTGTTAGTAATTGTCATAGAATTTTTTGAAATACTGTACACAATACTCGTATTGACAAGAAGCATTTCAGCCCTATAAAAATCTGAATCTAATGTTTACTTTATGTGAAAAGAATCGCCTTTTCCTGAAGCTACTACTTGATCGTATTCTTGTCGTCGATGCTGAACAATCAAGTCAATCTGTTCTTGCAGACTGAGCAAAAAAAGAACGGCTTCTTCTCTCGTTACTCCTTTCATGTCCATATCATTTATCTAGAACATGTTAATATGTTTGATTACATTTTATTTCATATCGTTGTAACATTTAAAAAGGAAAATAAATCTACCTTTAGAATTTTATCGCCAGGTTGCAAACCCTGGAGAGATGCTGGACTCCCTGCTTGAACAGCAGTGACAAAAACGCCAGTTTCGTTTCCACCGCTTAGACGAACACCCACTGATCCTTCTTTTTGGAACGTAATGAATCGGGGATCGGGCCTAATAAAATATTAACTATATTGCGAGTCTTTACACCGTGAAGTCAGAAAATATTAATTCACAGTGAGAACCTTCTCATGAAAATATAAACGAGTGTAAGATGATGTGAACACTTACATTGGAAGCTTATTCCGAGATAATTCCTCATCATAGAGTTGCCTCCTCGTCCCATAATAATCTAAAACAAATAGTAAAGACTATGTACTCAATATTGGAGCTGTTAATTTATCAAGTATCCGGGTGAATCACAATTACCCAGCTAAAAATGATAGTCTATGTAAACTGTGAGAAACTGTAGAACAAAAATTAGATACTAGCAGATATCAGTTCGATGAAATCGACAAAATTTTAGTGGCTAATTCCTATCACCGCATGCATACAGGGTTTTCACGCAATGATTAGTGCGTCCAATGAAAATCATCGACACAGGCTTCACTGACTCCAGATTTGACCGACAACGTCTTTAACTGACGATTTTAGTTGACGACAGTATTATCCGATAGTAACATCGTTTCTAAAGATGGTGCTGACATTTTTTCTTATTCTTTAACTATTACAAGCCTGTGGATGTTTATGCAATTTTCAATTTTTTTTAGACGAATGTGGAATAAAATACAATTTTATTTCCAGTGGTAGTAGCCTTTGCAGATCTCAAGAAAATAAAAATTGTACTGAATTCTGTCGAATTTTATATTCCGCCCTTTTTTGAACATTTTCAGAAGCCATAAATGCATAAAGATCCACAGTCTAATTATTACAATATGAGAAGAATTAGACGTAGTCGGCTAACGTTGTTGTCAAATAATGTTAACCCTTTCACTATAATGGACGAGATAATATCTCGTTTCCACGATGTCGAAGAAACGATGCTATGGACGAGACATCTCGTCACTATGATGTTCTACCTACAATGCTATGGACGAGCCATCTCGTCACCATGCTGTCCTACATACGATGCTATGGACGAGATATCTCGTGTATCTTTATTATGGATATGAAATGTTTTATTTGAAAA
This sequence comes from Lasioglossum figueresi, assembly GCA_028455805.1. Classification (NCBI taxonomy): domain Eukaryota; kingdom Metazoa; phylum Arthropoda; class Insecta; order Hymenoptera; family Halictidae; genus Lasioglossum; species Lasioglossum figueresi. Next base: position 1,089,134 of record CM052197.1, read on the forward strand.
TTTGTCACAAGTAATCGATTTTTAAGACATGCCATCATTGGTGGAAGGTGCTTAAAAATGATAAATATAAAATACTTCATATTTTACACAATTAGAGTTTTTATTGCTTATTTTGCATGGAGTGCAGAGACATAACTGTAATCGTTGTAGAAAATCTAATATACAAAAATACAACCCACAGAAAAAATTCTCATCCAACAATAGAATGTGTAGTTTGGAAAAAAAGAATGCTTTTAAGCATTCCATACAAAATAAACAATAAAAACTTTAATTGTGTCAAATGTGGAGTATTTCATATTTATCATCTTTAAGTACTTTCCACCAACGATGAGATGTCTTAAAAAACGATTACTTGTGGTCAACTTACAAAGTGGACACTTCATATCAATGATAGAGATACACGAGATATCTTGTTCATAGCATTGTACGACGAAATCAGAGTGACGTTATCTCGTCCATAGCACCGTACGTGTGACAGCATGGTGACGAGATATCTCATCCATAACATTGTTTCTTCGACAACATGGAAGCGAGATATCTCATCCACGATACAGGTTTTGCACTTCAAATTCACCCTTTTGAAAATCAATTTCACCCTTTTGCAAATTAATTTCGCCCATTTAGAATATTTAAAATTAATTAATTATTTATTTAGATTAAATTATATATGTACTTTCATTTTTCAAATGTATTAATCAGAAAATGGCTACAATGAATATAGGCTTTGCACTAAAAATTCACCCTTCTGCAAATCAAATTTAACCTTTTAAAATACTTCTTTAAAAGTAATTACCAATTCATGAACTTTGTAATGCATGAAAAGTGTGTGTAGGTGTATGTATACTCATGATAGCCATTATATGATTAATGAATTTTAAAAACGAAAGTACATATGTATTTGTCGAAGCGTATTGAGTATTGAGTCTTATGTTTCCTCCGTAATAATGACACCATTCACGTGTGTCTATAAATATATATATAATTTAATCTAAATAAACAAATCATTAATTTTGAATATTCTTAATGGGTGAAATTGATTTGCAAAAGGTTGAATTTGATTTGCAATTCAGATTTGTGTCGATGAAACCTGTGTCTGTGACATCCATGGACCCATGACTTGTCACCGTTTTTCTTGTAAATAATAAATATCAGAAAAAAATGTCTGTTATCATCGACATCTGTTGACTCTAAAAAATTTTGATTATACCTTCTGGTCTAGGAGGCGGTGGTCTAGGAGGATCAACGGTAGGCGTTGCAGGGAGATCCAACTGACTAAGAGAGACGTCCATGAGAGGTCCTCTTGTCCGACCTCTAGGAACAAGGTTGCTTTTATCTTCTATTGGTTGTCGTGTTGGTGGTGGAACATACAAGTTCTGACTACTGTAGCTCGTTGTTCCCGAGAGATACTCTCCGGTTTCAGTCTTTGCTTGCTGTTGGGCGTGACAACAAGAATTCTCTCGGGTTACTACAATCGACAATCTGTCTTTGCATTGGTCCATCAATTTTTTGGCTTCCTTAAGGCTCATGTTATCTGTAGCCACGCTACCGATTCGAGTTAATACATCTCCTAGTTTCACTCCCGAGTTTTCTCGCGTTACTTCCTTTACATAGAGCCGGCAACCAAGGACAATTCCGAAATCTGAAATGAAGGGAATACGCATTGAGAAATTATCATAACTAGATTGTGGATCTTTATGCATTTTATAAAGAAATTGGTTGGATGAAATATGTATAAAACAGCAAAGGATTAGAAACATTTAAGAATATCGTAATGTTGTTTTTAATGTAACAAAATCATCAACGAATGAAATCTATTTTTATTTTATTCCTGCTTCCCACAATTAATGCAGAACATTTTTATTGTGCATGAAGATCCTCAGTTTCTTTCGGAACGTGTTCCTTCAATATTGCTAAATAAATATTAGATTGTCCCAAAAGTTGGCTTTATCGATTCATGCACATAATGCAATTTCACGTTAGGAAGTACTAAAACATTAACATAAAGATTATCGCATTGTATGTATTTATTTAGCAACATTAAAGGAACACATTCCGAAAGAGACTTTTGGAACAACCTAATACATATATTGAAAACATTGAGAGAACCTGTTGTACCTATCTTTACAATATATTTCAAAATAGTGAGAATCTGTTGTATCCTCACAAATGCATTTCAAAAACATAATACTAAAGTACAGTGTACAATCGTCGATGTTAGGAGACCCCTCAAAATGTATCTACTAGTTTTACAATATTTTATTAAATTCCCAAATATTCCATTATTATTCTATCATCGAAATAGAAAGATCTTTGATCGCGATTGCATGGGAAAGGTGTGTACTTCTCTACTAACCGTCTTTTTTATTATTTCTCGTAAGAGTTAGTCTATGGCTCTGAAGAGTGGAGTTTCCTGTGCCCGAGGAATTCGATGCAGCTCGACGCTTGACGACCAGCAGAACCGTTGATCCAGAATCCCTGAGGACGCGGATCGCGGCTCCATAATCGGCGCCCTCCAACGATATTCCATTCGCGGATATGATCCGATCGTTTACTCTAAACAGTAGAATACATTTAGAAAATTGTTAGCCAAGAAAGGCGATGCTATTCAACCACGAACTGCTAAAGCACCGCTCGCGTTCTTGCGTAATTACATTCTCTGAAACGTTCGTATGTCTCAATTCATTGCTGCTGATGGGTAAACTAACTACTAATTAACAGAACCATAGGGTGTACAGTTTTTCTACAAGCTTTTTCAACTAATTTAACTGATCGTAACGAAAATATAAACCGTGTGGTGAATATCATAAGTAGATTGCGGATGTTTATGCAATTTGCAATTTTTCTACACGAATTTTAAGGATCCAGAAGTAGAGTAGCCTTTTCAGAACTGCAGTAAATTAAAATCGCACTAAATTCTGTCATATTTTATATCCTAGTATTTTAGGAAATTAATAAAAACCGATAATTACATAAAGATCCGCGGTCCAATCATAAGTAAACAGAAATATAAAGACTTCAGTGGATTGGTATGAGTAAGTACGCTTCGAATTTTCGTTATAACTAAACCGCGGATCTTTATGCATTTATAACAAAATTGAGTGGATGAAATTAAAAGTTGTTGAAAAATTAGAAAAATTGAAGATGTCAATGTACGATTTCTCCTCTATTAAAATCATTAAGGGAAATAATAAGATTCAATATAGTTTCTATTTCTTGTAATCGATGCAGACAATTTGTATTTTGCATAAAGATCCGCAGTCTAGCTATAACTTTTCAATAGAACACTTGTAGATTTTCATTTGACCAACACTTAATTTCTGGACGGAAAATTGCAACAGCACAGTTTTTACAAAAGCTTGTGGGAAGTTCTACATAAAAATTTAAACGACACGATAGAATTACAGATTTTACGGATTTCTATAGATAAGTTGTCTTACTGTAATTTTCCTTCGGCGGGCCCAGCTTTTAATACGTCGGAGATCGCTATGGCCGGATCGCCATTGGTAAAATGGGGATTGTCCCGTCCACCGGAAACTGCGATTCCGAACCCGTAACCGGGTACTCTGGTAACTGTGACATGATGGACCTCCCACCCCCTGTCTCCGTTCTGAAAAATTATCCACACGAATCAGAACACGGTAAATCTATGAAAACGTGAACAATATTATGTGGACAATCTTAAAAATCGCAGAACTTTTTAAAAATTGGCCCAAAGGACTTGAATTTATTTTTAAAGATGTTAGACCGACTAGTTCGCTAGAAAATTAGTAAACAACAACTTTTGTTTAGATCGTAATTGATAGGAATCATACAAAATTTAAAAAATAATGCTTTGCCAGCCTTTTTATCTGAGCCTGCAACGATAATTTAAAAAATGCGTTTTGTAGATTTCGGTAACTTATGCGCATGCTGAAAGTTTTATCATAACCGGTCAACATTGCAATGAACTACATACGTTTAAAGATGAGAGTTTAAAATCTGCAACTTTCACCCTTGTCTTTAAACGTTTGTAGCTCATTGCAACATTGACCGATTTTTCATGAAATTTTCAGTATGCATATAAGCTACCGAAATCTACAAAACCCATTTTTTAAATTATCAATTAAGTTACAGGCTCAGATAAAAAAAGTTGACGAAGCATCATTTTTTAAATTTTGTATGATTCCTACCAATTGCAATCTAAACAAATATTTGTTTACTCGTTGTCTAGCAAGCTAGCAGGTCTAACATCTTTAAAAAGTTCAAGTCCTTCGGACCAATTTTTAAAAAGTTATGCGATTTTTATGAGTGCCCACTTAATATTGTCGACTATGAGATCAACGTTTCATTTCCGTTGTGTTAGGTAATAACTAATATTCTTGGGAAACTCTGGACACGTAAAAGTCTCTAAGAATGTACTTCTCGCTAAATAGACAGAAAGAATTCGAAAGAACAAGCTGGACAAGTAATTGGATGAAAATTCTAGGGATTCTCGTTGAGAGGCTTTTTTTACTCAACACGTTAACACGCATTCAACTCGAACCCAATCCGGGACGATATTTCAATTTATAATATTTAAATCTACGCCAAATTTATAATCCGCTTGTCTCGTACACTTTAAACAACAAAATGCTTAAAACGCTTTATAAAACGCTGCGTGTCCAATTGTAAGTCTAAAAGATCGAAAATATACATTTTTTCAGTGTTCAAGTTAATTTTTATAACAGCCTCGATAACAAGTAGATCGTTGCACAAAACATTTCGAGAAAATAAGAAATAACAAAGTTTTACGTTGATTTGAATTTGTTTATACGTATTTATAAGATTCGTTATTATGTGTCGTGCACAATTCCATTTATTACACAAAATTGATTTGGCTCGCACCTGTGCATCGGTCCCACCGGAAGTGTTATGAAGAATACCACTGTGTGTCGTTGAAGGTGAATTCGGGGGATTTCCCGAATTTCCAACGCCCACATTGTTATCACTTCTCTCCATCCTCGCTGATTGGGAAAGTTCGTCTTCGAAATCCGACGTTTTTTTCCCTTTTCAACGTCTCCGAAGAAACATATTTCGCTAAATGTGCATTCTTTATGAATTCTCTTCGCAATCACAATTGCATCATCGCTTCTTCAATCGGAGTGATTACAAAAACAATTCGTTCGATATCTTTTCGCATTAACAACGTCCGCGTGACGATTACTAATTCATTCTTAATATTGCACTTCTATAAAAAGAAAGTGAGATCATTACAAAAGAAAAGAGAACCTCTCTTTGTTCAAATTTAACCCTTCAACTTTTCACTTTATTGTAAAGTTCTCATCGACGTCTCTCAAGAAGAATACGCGTTTCCTTTCAACGTTTCTCGGTTTGGTAAACTCAATTTTACTTTGTGTATTTCTTTCGAATACATTGTAAATAATTTATGTATCCGGTTGAGATAAGTATTTGTTCGATATAAAATTGATTTTCGTTGTTTAAAGGGGAAAAAGTATTGATAGAATAGAAAGTATTTATCACAGTTCTATGGCTTCTAGAAAAATAAAGCCGTTGAGCATTCTCTCGGCAAAGTTTTCCGGCGCATAGGCATCGCTGGCAGTGGCGTAGGAGCGACCAATCCCACGTGCATCCCAGATTCCTTCGATGCTTTTTTCCCCCGCTTTTACTCTATTACACATCTATCGCGCACGCAATTCTATTGAATCGCACGACCCCGTTTTCCAACGAGAGAGTTTTCCTAATCGCGTTTTCCACGATGAGCTACGCGCGCCACGCAGAGAATTCAATGTGACCCACAGTTATGGAATTCCATTTTCCTCTCGAGTGGTCAGACCTTCACTTTCCTCCTCGTTCTAATTCCATGTTTCACGCTTGCCGTTTTTCTCGATGCCGATCTTGAATATTTCGTTTCATACGTACAGATTTCAATTTCCGTCTGCTTTCTCCTATTTCTCTACCGTACACTCGATAATTCTTTCAACGTCGCTTCGAAATATCTTCGATTCACGTTCGTTCCTTCGCTTCAAATTCCATTCGTAACGATACCCTCGTTCTTCGTTGCTTCTCTTAATAACAATTTATGACGCACTAACTTTCGTACAACTTCGATTACGAGTACACAAAGATTGTAATCGAGATCTTGATAATTTTCAAATTAGCGTGCTCGGCTTTGTTTCTGTTTCTTGCATATTTTGTTGACTGCACCACGCGTCTTTTCACCAGAGGCCGTTACATTCTTCTAATACGCGGTACTGGAAATTTACAAAATTATGTGTCAAGGGAACTCATATTTACTGAATACATTTCTTTATTACATATTCGCACGGATTCACGGAAACTAACCAAGAACATATCGTTTTCGTTTCAATGGATTTCCATGTGTTGCTCTGACGGTAAATTTTTCGAGTGAAAGATGTATTTTCAAAATGACTTCCGGCGATTTGGGTAAAATTAACGGTGACCCGTATTACCGTATTTCATTCAACAATTTGTTAACGTTCCTCCAAAAGTATTACGAAATTTCTGTGAATGTCCATTGTTTCCTCGCTGATATATTAATTTATAGTCATAAAATGATAATTTCTGCAAACATGTTAAATACAAAAGGTAGATTAAATAATCTATACATTTTTGTTGGCTGCATAAATGTTAAATTAGGCGGATCGACAATTGGTAAGTACAATTTGAAAAATTTCTGAAAGAATCAAAGAGTTTGAAAGTTCAAAATGGACTCTCCGAAACCACTTGTTGCACGGCAATGCAAAAACGATGGGATCGGAAAAGTTTTTCTTTTTCTGTTCACGGTGCTTCGCGAGCCTATCGGACGAACTTCCATTTTCCAAACTTGATCTGGATTTACAAGGACAAGTTCGAACCACTGTAAACACACCGGTGTGTGCTCACGCGAGTGGGGAAACTTCCAGTGAAAAGGGATCTCACACCGTCTCGAAAAATCACTACAACATACAACGATGTCAGCAGGAAACGAATTCCAATGATCCGAGTCACCCTCGGCCAACGTCAAGAACAACTGTGAGAAAATGCATTCAGAAACTAAGGGAGCACAACAATTTCCGGATCGTTCAACAGGTAGACTCGACTTATTCACCGCAGGTACAAAGCGACTAGGAAAATACATATTTCACTGGGCAATTTATCAAAAATGAAAAATCAAAAATGAAACCGCTAAATAATACTATTTAGACAACAATTCTCCGGCAAGATGCTTCTACATCAATTTATATAAAAGAAACGGACTGTGCCCAAGAAAAATTAGCAGTCCATTTATGAAAATCCATTCTACGGCGGATATATCCATATATATTTATTGTATGTATTAAATATTTATAGATATCAATTATATGTACATAAAGAAAGGGCTATTGAGCATCTCATCTCCGGATCGAGTTGCAAAGAAAAGAAAGCATTGAAGTCTTCCGTCGAACGGAAGAGAAATCACGATAATGCTTGACACTGAAAAAGCATAGCTGAAGAAAAGAGAAATACCTGACGGTTCTGTGTGCAAGTAAAATCTTGTCCGATAGGAGAGACTCGTGAAATTCCAGTGAGCGTTTAGAATAGAAAATCCATGGTCCACGTACGTATCGGAATTCCAAACGGCACCACACCAACAGCACAACGTTTCCACACATGCACTTAAAATGCACACTGAAGAACTTCACCGAATTCCTCGATCTCTCGGCGCGGTCGCACGCGCTCGAGGCGAGCGGCTCAGAACGCACAGTAAAATTTTAGAAAAAGGCTTGAAGCATCGGGAAAACGAGAAAAATTTTGCTCGTCCCGAGGATCGGCTCGCAGATCCTAGCGTGGCTTGGCTACGGCAAGCGGCAGGTCGACGTAAATCGGATGAGAAACGGGCTTGGCGGCTGCTGGGAAGAGTACGGAGTACGGAGCTTGCTTGAGTGAACGTGTCGCGCAGAGTGGGGGGAGTGGTGGGGACCAGAGACCTGCGCAAGGGGACCGGGGGAATGGTGGGGGGAATACACTGCATGCGCGTGCCTGCGCACCGGTTTTCGGATTCGATAGTGATGGGCCCGAACTCGACCCGTGAAGTTCATTCGGTTGTAGTATACGATATTTATTTCGAATAAATTGTAAATCAATTTTATTCGTTTGGCAAAGAAATTAATTTTGGATATTTTACAGCGAAAAAGAGCACAATTTTTTTTTTTTTTTTTGTTCAAGTGATGAACTTTAACGAGCAAGATATATTCCCTTTTGTTCGATGATCGTTCGCTGAGAAGAATAAATAAGAAAATATTTTAAAGGTTCATCGCTCTTGAATAAAGAAATTCGG
>CM052197.1:1113084-1151013 GCA_028455805.1 Lasioglossum figueresi
CAGTAACTGAAAATAAAATATGTTTTATGGAAAAAAGATATACTAGCTAATTACAATAAGATGATGATAAGAGGATGAGATGTACATCCGATGAATTTTCCCGCACTCGTAGCGCTTACCACTTACTTCTTCTTGTTCGGCGATAACCATGTTTTCAGTTTATAGGTTAGGATTTCGCGTGAACTATGCACTTATTACTTTTTGCGTTTTTACGCTACTCGAGCACATAACCTGACACAAACTATTCACGTTAGGCAGGTTTCATGAAACACATTTGTATATTCGACGCGATGCATACACATTAAGATCCCGCTGATCTCACGCGCAAGAGATCAATTATTTCGCTCGAGTCGTGGGATGCTGTTTCCGCGTCTTTTTCACGGCAAAAATGAGACGCAAAAAAGTCGTCTTTTTGAAGCCGTCTTTTTCACGGCAAAAATGAGACGCAAAAAAATCGTCTTTTTGGAGCCGTAAAAACGACGGCTCCAGAAGGACAACTTTTTAAACGTGTAAAAGACGCCTTTTTGAAGCCATCTTTTTCACGGCAAAAATGAGACGCAAAAAAGCCGTCTTTTTAGAGCCGTAAAAACGACGGCTCCAGAAGGACAACTTTTTAGACGTGTAAAAGACGTCTGTATGGGCCGTAAGACGTAAAGACGTAAAAAAGACGACTTAAAGACGGACTGTGCTATCTGGGTGCTGTAGTAATTTCCTTGAAATAATGATTGTATTAATAATTTACTGATCAAAGAAGCAGTTATTGATTCTTCATTTAAGAGATTTCTTCGCATAATATTATTCGAATAATTCTTACCAGTCTTTTGCAATTAGTTTATTGACAGGTGCTCGTTCAAAATGTTGTTCAAGATATTAAGTACATATATTTTGTCATATCCGGTTAAATTTTACAAATATTCGCACGCGTTTGATTTCTATACGCCATTTTTAGACTTTCCTTAGATTTAGAGTTAAAGAGGGGCGTTTCACAACCTTATCCGGCTATACCCTTTAAGATTATAACTCTAAAATCTTGTTGATTTCATTTAAATTTTAGCAAAGATTGGACATTTTTGGACCCAATGAAACAGAATGCAATTATACAAATTAATTTCTTTAACATCAGCTATAACATTATGAAATCAAAAATGCATTATTCTAATATTTAAAAATCAAAATGATTATTATTTTTTTACGAAATTGTATATATAGGAGTTTGTAAACGTTTAAATACTGTTCAACTTTTGTTCGAAACATTTTTTCCTCAGATTATCGGAAACCCTCGAAAAAAATGAACTTGACATGCAAATTTAATTGTTTTATATCTCGTTAACTATTAGATTTATTATATACGAAGTTCAATACTTTTTTACGCAGAATTTTGTGCTTCATCCGAGTTTGAGCAAAAATATTGGGCGTTCTATTTGAAAAACTGAAGGTGGCCTTCATATCTTGATAAAAAATCAGATTGCAGCACTGTATGCCCCCCCAGGAACCATGCAACATTCGTTTGAACATTTTTTTTGTACAACAAATAACTTACGAGTTATTTGAGATCGTCACGTTACGAGACTCACCCTGTGTACCTGTCTTCTATTTCTCCCAAAATGTTTATTTTAATGTTTATCTTAATGTTCATTTTAATTATGTTATATTTTATAATAAATAATGAATAAATGAAAAGCGATAAGTGTGCGTTAAGACACGTTTCTTCCATCCATTACTTTTTGTCATTCCATGCAATAGCAAAATTACAAAAGTATTTTAGTGACTGTACAATAAACTAACATCTCCAAAAGAATTCAAGTCATTTTGAAAAACAACGTCTGCAAAAAGGCGAATTTTAGGTGTACAAAAGACGTCTTTCTGGGACGTAAGACGTACAGACGTAAAACGACGAGAAAACGACGTCTAAAAGGCGTAGTGTGCTATCTGGGGTCATGGGGGCGTAGCCTTCGAAAATCGGCCGTCGCGAGTCCATAATTCCGAGCTTTGGTCTAAAATCTAAGGTACGAACCTTAAATCGAAAAAGTGAGAACACAGAAACCCATGGCGTGAGCACTCTCATATAAACTATAATATAAATAAGCATAACTAATTATAAATAAGCATAAATAAGAATATTATTTACCCTAAAAATCATAATTCGTTTCTACTTAATTCGTTTAATTCGTTTCTACTTAAATTAGTTATAAATTATCTTTAATCTGAGCAAATGTGTGGGACTAACTCCTTTTGCACTATGATCACAAATCTTTCTCGAACGTAATGGCACCAGAAAGAACACCGGATATTACTCAATAGTATAACAAAATCGCCAATGAAGTTTTATAATCGTAAAAAAACTGACTCAGAGTCACCACTCGAGTGCTAAGGGTTAATAGTTTCTTCTGTTGGCCACTCCTCTTGGGACAAAAGTATTGATACAGCAGTAATGTAGGAATAAGAAGAGCTGTATTGTCTAAATTATTGATTACCCTTTGCAATCGGAGATATTTTATTCATTTTTTTCTTTGTATGAATATGAAATTGATATAATACCTAACTTAAATGTTTAGTAATTGATTAAATACCAACATGTTTAATAATATACACAATATTTTGAATAATGGCACAGAAAATTTTAGTGGTGACTCGGAGTCACCACTCGAGTGTGCTAAGGGTTAACAGTTTCTTTTGTTGGCCACACCTCAAAGTTTGTAATACTTTACATATTTGAATGACTTTTGTTTACAATTGTTGCGATATATGAATACGATTTAGCCTCGTTAAATCAATTTATAATAGTATTTCTTTCTTCTAATGTTGTTTTTCTGCCTTTTCGGCCCATATTTTATTATGATTGGCAATCACCGGAGATTAATGTATTATTATGTCACCTAATCTCAAGTGAACTATTTTAAGGATTGACTGTTACTGTCATTCGAACATAATACTTGAGTCACTTTCACGACTATTCATGTTCACCAACGAAGCAAGTACTGTACGAATACATTTTTCTCCTGACGAAATACTAGCATTATACAAATCTTCGATCGTTTTGCTTTATTATATTTCTTACTATTGATGTTATTGTACAGTGTACAATAAAATATATATGTTAATGTAATCAATAATACAGAGAATACAACTGATTTGATGACCATGTTACTGTACGAATACTTTTATCCCCCACAGTATATGTATATATTAGTCCAGAAGTTATGTGTATGTATCACGAAATTCGTTTCGATGTTTGGATCACAAAATTGAGGTCATTCAAGATCACTAAGCAGCTATCACTACCATTCAATTGTTTTTTTTACTATGACCGACTTGTATTGCGATTCGCAACTGAAAAAGTAGACTTTAGTTTAAGAATAAAGTTTTCCATTCTACAATATTTTTCCAAAGGATTAATAAATACAGACCCCTTAATAAAGATATCTTAACCCTTAGCACTCGAGTGGTGACTCTGAGAGGCGTCACTAAAAATTGTTGTACCATTATTAAAAATATTATCTACATTATTAAATATTTAAATATTATATACGGCATTATATCAATTGCATATCCATAAAATGGATAAAATCATATAGAATGGAATTATTCCAGGTTTGAAGAAATGTTTAATTTCCGAGTTAAAATAGCTTCGAGTGCAAAGGGTTAAATATTGAATTTTAAATGGTATAATTAAATTTTTTTCTCATTGCGAATTACAAATGCGACTCTGAAAATTATTCATATGAAGCCCGAATACATAAAAAAGAACAGGCAAATAAATAATTGATTCTTTTATTGTTACGAAATCGAGAAAAGAATTGATGTTAAAATTAAAGTAAAACCGTTCAAATTGATTTGTACTTAACCATTTATCGATAAAATGCAATTCTATTTGTGACCCAAGCTAAGGAAGAATAAAGTTGATAACAGTACCCCAGATCGAGCAGGACGAAATGCTTTCTGGTTTTAACGGAGGACATCTGCTCGAAGAGGTATTCCCCGATAAGAAATCCGATGCTGGCAAGGAAGGCAAGGACTCCGATTCCGATTCCATAATTACAAGCGTTGTGGTCCTCATTGTAGAGGCAAACTTCTTTTCCGTCTGGTCTTGGTATGTAGCCCTTGCTGCTTATGCATCCGAACACAATTATCGCAAAGAGCTGCAAAATTTAACGATGACATTGCGAATTTCTTAATTTACTTAAAAGGTAATAGAAATGAATGTTCTATCAACATTCAAATTTTCGCGCCATTTCCTCTACAATATTCGAAAAGACAAAAACTAAATGTGAATTTTGAAATAATTATTATAATATATTGTATTTCGTAAAAAAGACTTCGAATACATTCGTTCGACATATTTGTTTCTCTAACATTTTTGTTCATATCAAATCGAATCTAGGTCTTTAACTAGGTCCATATCCGCCTCGACGTGGGAACGGATCGAAGATGAGAACTCTGAGAAATATGTATGTAATCAAAAGCATAAAGAAAATTCAATTACACGGCCGAGAGAGATATGATAAGCATAATTGATTTATTTGTTTAAATCGTTTACAGAAACGAAAAGCGACTCGTCAAATCCATTACTATAACTATCATAGCAGAAATAAAGTACATCATTGTTAAAGAAACGAAAAATAATAATAATATGTCTACAAAGTGAGAACGATTGCTCGAATACTGAAAAAAATAATGTTAATAAGCGAGATACAATAATTAAACTTCCTATGAATGTTGAATCATTTTTAAGAATATTCGTTAAATTTTCCACTTCCAAAATAATGATCACCATTGGAATTCAATACTTCTCACCCATTTAATTCAGGTCAAATGGAAATACGTACGAATTTTTATATTTTACAATAGGATATTCAAACAATAATTAAACATTTAGTCTCAGAGATTTAATAATAACGTTTTGACGTTTGATTCTTCTTTATATTAAATAACAAAGATATGGAAAAGACGTTCAAAAATTTATGAAAAGCAACATTTTTACGAAAACACTCCCCTCTGTACGACTTCCATCGTCAAGTTGTCGAATGTGACAGAATTCATGCGGTATTTCGCTTGTTCGCAGCATGACAAATTAATTAAGGGCTATCTCGCAGTTTGAAACGATTTTCTGCATTCTCAGCTGGAATTAGAATGTCGTTAAAACCGTATATGGAGTTTCCAAGAAGAACGACACCCGGAATCGATCCCGGTATCTCATTGGTATCTCATTTGCTTTGACGTCGAAATCGACTAATTTGAAAGACCATGAACAACAATCTTCGCGATGAAAATCCTTCGAGATTTAGCTTAGAAGAATCCTACAGATAACCCTTCGAATATACGTATAATTGACGTTTCGACTCGTTCGAGTCGATTAAATGTCACAATGGGGATAAACTTGAACTAAACGATTATTAATGGACGTAATTGTACGGGATTTGCTATTATGGGGTGTATTACGAGAATTTGCGAAAAATCAATAGAACCCCATCGTGTCGTGTTGGTGGAGGGGGTAGTGGTTCACCGTTTAAAATCAATGCTCGTCGCATAAAATCGACATTTCGTTTGATTTCGAAAGACGTCGCCTATGGACACGATTAGGTGTTCGATATTCGATGCTATTACTTACCAGGCATACTGCTCTTAGGATGACTTGAGTCCTTTGGACGAAGGCAATGGGGTCGAAAGGGGCTCCTGCCTTTCCTCCACCGTACGCTCCACCGTCCATCTTAGTACGACTGAACACTGAAATTTGAAAGCTCGAAGTTGATGGAAGCACGCATGCGCCAGGAAAGGTTACCCTTTTTCTTCTCCCACCATCGAGCTCTTTTGGGGTGGATCCTCTTACAGGGGCGCTTCGCGCGGATGGAACGTCAATTAATCGAGAACTCGATCGCTTTCGATCGATTCGTCGAATTCCATTATCGCACATGCCTACTATTTGTTTGGTTTATCTAACACGTGTTTGCGTTCTCGTGCACACACGTTTAATCATTTTCACCTTAACTTGTTCAATATTCTATCCAAATAATTAACAACTTAGAACATAATCAAACTAATCATAATATTGTTCAAAAGATATACCGTCACTCTCATAATTGATGGCGCACACTTTAAATCAGAATAACTTTTCAGAATAGCTTTGTTTTCGTAAATGGACCAACCAACTTCCGTTTTCTGCCAAGTTAGATGAATTAATTTGACCAGATGACGTGTAACGAAAGTTTTCAGAATATTGCGTTTAGTCAGAATTACGAGAAAAATTAGTGAAATTTGCCTTTCACTACTATTTTATTTGAGTACGTAATGTAAATTTCAAAAGTGTATTTTGTAGAAATTTTATTTAAATTATAAGTATATTATATAAAATTAAATTGAATATAGTTTAATATTATGACCAAATTTAATCGTTTGAAGGGGTAGAAATTTTATTAAATGAAGACAGGGTAAGTAATTAATTTTTTTATTATTAAATTTAGTTAAATTAAAATTAATTAACCGATAACTTTTTTCATATTATGGACTATACGATCTGGACTTTTTCGAGAAGTTAGAGCAATTGGTTTACTACACGATGTGAAACAAAATTTATCCGAAACTTACAATTTGTAATATAATATTTAAAAAATACGTTTTGTAGATCTGTGTCAATCATCTAATTTTTTCAAAAAAGTTCCAATCGTATGGTCCAACATTAACGAAGTAATTGTCTTTTTAAGAGTGTCCAAATATTAGTCGGAGTCACTGTACATAAATTATTGATGTAATACAGGGAGAGCCACCTGAATATAACTTCTACATTTTTTGAAAATAAGAAGAAACGCTTCAGAGAAAAGTTGTTTGGTTTCGAGGGGCCTGTACACAACCTTTTTTCAGATGGAGGTGCTTAGAAAATTTAAAGATCAACTTAGTCTTTTTTTATATGGAACCACATATTTTGAACTCCTACGGTTGTAGCCCTTCTCGAGACAATTTCAACGATATATAGTCATTCAAGGCCATCCAAGGTCATAAACGTAAAAATGGATGAAAAACAGAAATTCATCATGCATGCTTATGAAATGGAATATTCTCATCAGTAGACTGCGGATGTTAATGCAAAATAAAAATTGTCTGCATCGATTGCAAGAAATAGAAACCAAATTGAGAGGAGAAATCATATATGGACATTTTCAATTTTTTAAATTTTCCAACAATTTTGATTTTCATCTACTCAATTTTGCTATAAATGCATAAAGAGTCTATTCATCATTTAATCATTGTCAGTTTCAAGTTACCGAAATTTAGTCTTAAGCGTTTCGGTCAAGTTCATTTACATCTATACATTCACTCACAATCAGTGGTACAGTGTGAGTGGTAAACATACAAATACTTCGCTTTGGATTAATAACATCAGTTTGATTTCATTAATAAAGCTGCGAATATCCCACTACGTAAGCATTCACAGTGGATTTATATTTTTAGTCCATTTTTAAATGTATGATCTTAAATGACCTTGAATGACCTTGAATGACTATATCGTTGAAATTGGCTCAAGAAGGGCTACGTAGGAGTTCAAAAATATGTGGTTCCGTTTAAAAAATCCAAGTTGACCTTCAAATTTCCTAAGCGCCTCCACCTGAGAAAAAAGTTATGTACGCACGTAATGGACATCTCGAAACCAAACAACTTTTGTCTGAAACATTTCTTCCTATCTTAAAAAATATAAAAGTTACTCGTGAGGTTTGTCTTAGGTGACTCTCCCTATGTATACATATGTGCTGAAAACGTTATCGACATTGATTAATTGATTTATGAGTTATAATCGATTAAAAATGTTGAAAATTTCAATTTTTCGCGATTTTCAGTCTATTTTTGTTGGGTTATTCTACTACTCGGCAATTTTCACCATTATCGTTTATAACTCGTAAACGCATTGACCAATTTCGATGAAATTTTCAGTATTTAAAATCTACAAAACATGTCTTTTAAATTTTCATTACAACCCCCACAGCAACTTTTTACTATTTTTTCATCATTCCGACTAAACGCAATTTTTTCAAATTTTCATTACGTATCGTCTAATAAACTAATTCATTAAAAACACTAATAGTGGATCAGAATAGAACTTTTTAAGTGTTAGCATTTTAGTAATAAGAATATTATTAATAGGATTATTATTTGTACGATCGGTACGGTCATCGATTTGTAGGAGGGATACAAATCAATTTTTTGTTTAATTATTTATTACAAATATAAAATTATACATAAATAGAAAAATAATTCTACAACTTTTAAATTATTGGAATGCATAGTATTATCAAATATTTTGTCAATTAAGTTAAGTATATCTTTAATACTAATGTGACTATGCCCATTCCACTTATTAAAATACAAAGCCTTCGAATCTTATTACTTTTGGGTTTTATTTTTGCCTGTAAAAAACGATATCCATTCAATAACAATTTATTATTATTCTGAAATCAAAACTATTAAAACATACCCTTAGAACTAATTCTTCTAACTGGGAAAGATTTTTCTGCGCTTCTTCTAATTCTGCTAATGTCGCAAAAATAGAAATAGGTAATATTTCAGAAGCGCTTACAGCTTTGTTGGGGTCAACAAATATATTAATTCTTTGTTTTACAAGTCTCAATCGCCAATATGCCATAAATGCTAATGTTAGAGACAAATGTTTCTCACCAGATGCAATTATTTCATAAAAATCTTGAAATCTGAAAATACATGCGTCGTACTCGAGGATTTTAAAATGCTTGTTAAATATTTCTCATGTGCATTAATTCAGTTGAATAAAAATAATATACCTATCTTGATTACTTGTTACTACAGAAGCAGACTTTTTTTTCACATTTAAAGCATTTTTTATTTCTTCAGCTTTCTGGGAATCAGCACCTATGTTCATATTGTTTAGATTAAAGATATATACTTAACTATAAGTACTTTTCTCAGTTACCTAATATTATAAACTCCTGTGCACTGAGCTGATGCAAAACATCAGTCGATATATTTCTTTTCTTGCATTCAGGTATTAATTCGGGTGCACCCAAGCCACGTAATAAAGAAGCTGTTTGTTTAGTAAAAGCTAAAGGATCACAGTAATTATCCATGACTATAAATAATACTGGAAATAGAAAAGTATCCAACACAGTAAAGATAAGCATCTAAGTAATTTATTTTGGAAACAATTAAAAAGTTAGGGGCTGCATACATATCCTAATCTATAAATTTTTTTCTACTGTGGTTACATGAATAGGTTACATTGAAGGTGTTAAACATTGATTTTAATATGTGATATTAATATTCATAATTAAAATGAAAATATTCTGGTCGGTTCTTACCTATCTGGTGAAATTAGAATGTGTTCGTTCTGTAAAGAAAGGCTTATTTAGATAAATATTAATTCTTAAAATCTTTATTAGTCTATCTTTACTTTTAAATATTTTACAACTTAACCGGTTTATTTACATGTGTTCAAATCTTTGTTGTTTGAGATTGGTTAGAGTTAGAATGAATACAACTTACACCTAACGCAGCCTAACGTAACGTCGCACAATTTTATCCCCACCATTTCATAACGCATCTATATACCAGTGCGCAGATTAGAAAGAGAAACAACGACTAGTAAAAGAAATTCCTCATATATATATATAGGTGTAGTCATAGTATTCCGTAGTATTTCCTCCATGACATCGCTCAACGTGGGTAACACAACGCGACTTCAGAGAAAACGGAAAAAAATTTCTCTCCGTCCGGATTGATTAAAAACCAGCAATCAGAGATGAGAAGAGATCACTCTGACAATGAGCAAGTGGAAAGTGGAAAAGCACATTTAGGTATGGCATGAACTGCTAAATATATACCAGTAAATATACATACATAAGCATAAAATAAATTGCTGCAGTTTTATGCTATTTATGTAGATAAATTTTACGATTTCAAAATCGAAAGGAAGAATTAATTTTTTTCTATGGACGGAAAAGAAAATTGAATATTTTTTATTTTTATCACTAAATGAATTAAATTTACGTTATATACATTTTTAATTTACGTTATATGCAGATATTTTTATGCGAGCTAATTTGTGTTTTTAAAAAAAGAACTAATTCAAGCGAGATGAAGAATTAGGATGACAGTGAGCAAATTCACTCGAGATTAAAAAATCACGACCAGGGTGGGAATGAAGTCCAAATCACGACCGAGATCGTGATTCTGCGATCACTGTGATAAATCACGGTTAGTGATTTGATGAAAAGATGGGGATAGAAAACATGACGTTAAAGAGGTCATCAAACGCGACGTCACGGAAGGAACATTGTAAAACGTGCGCCACTTCTATGAGGAAGTGTGTGTGTCCTTATCTATGCATATATACCGCACTAGAAGTTCAAACCAACATTCACGTCATACAACTAAAATAACTCCTATTTTAGTTCGCAACATATAGTACATAAAAACCTTTAAAATAGAAATGAAAAGAATCGATTTAAATCGAAGGGGGAGGGGATTATTAAAATTTTTATAAAACTGCATGATACAATATTTTTGTTATATTTTTCATTGAACACGTTGCACAAATTGCAGTCATTAAATTCCAAAATTAAAATTATAAGATAATTATATGTATGACCATCCCTTATTAATCTATATTTATATTATCTACTACATATATAGTTTACTCTACTCTAATAAGTCACTCTTATTCTAAGTTTAAAGCTGCAAAAATTTGAGTAGTCTAACTAATAAATAAGCAGAAATGTTTGTATGTATAATGAAACAATAAAATTAAGATTTTAATTTTGACATATATTGTAATGAGATGTTGATATGCACTATCGTGGAAATAGGATGTATACGTATATATGTTTATTACTACTGCATTATTAACTAAGTTAATAAAATATACACATACAGTAAACAATTAGTAATTAAAGTTATTCTATAGCAGTCAACTATTGTAAGATTATTCTTCTTTGAAAATTACTGTAAAAGAAAAATGGTCTATGTTCTACAACATATTTATTTATGTTTTTATTGCTAAACTTTTTATTGCTAAAGTAAACTTTGAAATTTAACAAGTGATTAGATTGTTATTTAACGTGTAACATCTGGCTGATCGTACTATAATGAGTATAAGGTTTCATTGGTCTTCTATTACACATGCTTGTCTGCATTATAAAAATGTTGTCAATGAACAGCCCGAAAAGATATTAAAAACACTGAATCATTCAGTTTGGCGTTTGATTCGCAGTTCTACTTCTGTTTATATATAATATCCTAATATACTTATTCGTTGTTATTACACATATTTACAATACAATATATAATCTGAAACAACGCACTATACTTTAGTTAGACGGCATCTAATTTTCTATGGCTAATTCGGACGAGCAATTCTCTGTGCCTACAAAAATATGTATTTCATGTTATGGGAACTATTTTTGAATGAAAATTAAATTCGATTGTCTAAACGATGATCCCTGTCGCCGTGATACAGAAAATATTCGCAATTTTTACGTCTGCGAATATTTGAATAACAATTCATATTGTCCATATAATAAAGAAATATAGTAAAAGCTGTATAGAAATTAAATAATATGCAGAATTAGTATCAAAGACAATATAATTATAACTTTTAATGGAACAGTTTTTTAGATGACGTTAAAGACTTATTCGATACGAAGATCATTACAGTGTAACTGAAATATGTAATAGAACATATCATTTTATAAATAGAGGATAAACAAACGATTTACACTTCTAGATATAAATGAATTCACACTGGCCATATTTGTCAACTTTTTCCCTGAAAGTATTCTCAAAATTCACTAATGAATTTTAGAACAGAAATGAATTACAAAGCTGGATGCGTTGAGGTAAAATTTTAGAATTTACAACTATTTTTCAATGACAAAAATATATAAGAATTTTTATACATTTTATAAACTTGACATATTTCATAAAAATGAATACAATGGCATAATAAACTTTATGATTTTAATCACGAATAATACTTTTAACTTAGTAAAATAACTAATATTAATCATTCTACCACTGTGAAAACATTCATAATCTGATTGAGAAATTTCTTATCTGATACTTATAGAAAATTATGTTTAAGAGAATAATTCATATAGATTGCAGTATACAATTAAAAATCTCTCGAAAATATATAATATCCAGAAACTATAGAAATTAAAGTTATTGTACATTCATTTAATAGTTTATATAAATTATTTGGGTTTATATTATTCTAAATCGTTTTTCATTCATTACACAGTTTTCATGTTCAACGACTCAAAAATATTAGAAGCATTTTATTTTCATGTAGGAATCACTCGTTTCTAATTACACTGTTATAAAACATCTATTAACAAGATCAGTTGTAATTTTACACATTCTTCGGTACTAAATTAAATGATTTTTCAGCTCATAACATATACAAAAAGATAAAAAAATTGTAAACAAATAATCCGTTAATCAACTAATTAAAGTAGTAGTTACTTAATTTGAAGTATAGCGTTATAAAATTAACGATTTCTTAAAAAATAAATAATTAAAGTAATATGAAGTAAATGACACAAAAAGAATATATAGTGTAGTTTCAGTAATGAGTTGAATACAGTAGAACCTCCTGTGTTCGAACCCACATTATGCAAACGTTCTGTTATCTGAACAGCGTTTCGCAGCGTTTTTTTTTGTACAATATATTGTATATATATAGTTTCCGGTATTAGTACGACACTAACTGTGTACAGTGTCACAATGGCAACGAAACAAAAAAATGTAGTTCTGAGTATTGGAAGAAAATATAAGTTGGCGCAAGAATAGGTACATGGTGTTCGAAAGTCTACAATCACAGACATTAAAAAACAAAAGCTATGCAGGATGTGTAAATTTCTCGGATGCTACTATATATCACATACAGAAATTGTATTTTACAAACTGAAATTGCAACTGAAGGTAACAATGAGGACACCTTTTCATGTCGAAGCACTTGAAGTAGGACTTCGATGGTTTTAGGCACAAAAAGAATTTAATTCTAGACACTTATTTACATTGGAAAACATATGTGATTTAGCAGCCAAAAAGACTTGGGATCCTTAATTACTATACAAATTGTAAAGTCTCGTAATTTTGATTGAAATAAAGGTGTTAAATATCAGAAGTGATCGCTCTCTTATCCAAACAATTTCGTCTCACTATTAGTTAAGATATGGGAGGCTCTACTGTATCAGATAACTGATATTAAAATAAATAATAACAACTTATTGTTTGAATATTAGTAACTGATAACTAACTGAAATATTGATTAAATAATTAATAATCATGTTAGTCTTCATATTGCATACTACAGCACCGATGTATATCCGTAAAGTACTGTAAATTTGTCATGACGTATAAAGAAATCTATACTTTTATTTTTAAACTTATTATCGTTTTTTGTACACTTTGTAAAAACGAAATGAGTAGTTACCATTTAAAATTTTGAAATAATTGCCAACTATTACATGGACGAGTATATAAAAACTGATTAAATACTCTTTAATTATTAATTAGTGTTATTTGTGTATACCTGTAATTAATTACGCAATTAATTATCTATATATTGACACTAACTTCGTTGTGTAATTAATTACAATTTTTTAGAAAACGATAATCCAGTCAGTTACGAGATTTTTGAAAAAAGTTGATCGGCTATCAAAAGAAAATAAATTTTATAGTAAACAGAAAATGTGTGAGAAATTAGATCAATATTTTAGAAATTTATAATATTGTTTTTTGTAGTCCTCAACCGTATCATTTCTGTTCTGTTTTATCACAGGATGGCATGCACTTGTATCTAACATCAAAATTAATTTGTTCAGAAAGGTAAGACAAGTTGTCGTCATCATTTTGTGGATTCTGTTGATGTTTTTCTTCTTTCTTCATTTCCTCTTCATCATCTTCATCATCTTCATCCTCATCTTCCAGTAATTGTTTTTTAACCATCTGAACTACTTGCCATTCTCGATAATGATGTTTCCTTTTTGCCTCGAATGCTTTCCTTTTATCTGAAATAGCGACAGATAAATCGATATGTTCCTATACTTTTAGCTGTATATTGTTATTATAACTAACTTTCTATTTTCTGACTACATTTCAGTTTTTGAAAACTATACATTATACAATATTTATGAAATCGTGATATATAATTATTTACCCCTTTCTTCAGGTGTTTCTTTTTCATCTTCGTCTTCGCTTGATTCTTCAAATATTTTTGGCTTACTGCTACCTGCCAACCTATAAATATTAATTAAAACATCCATTATTGTTTCCAAATCAGAAAATAAGACTTAAATGATCAAAATAATAACAATTGAAATGAAAAGTTAACGTGTTCAGTAATATATTTGAATATTATACACTTATATAGAAAGTTTATACATATAATTTATTATCAGTACACTTACTTGGCTGCAACTGCATTAGAATCTAATTGATCGAATTCAAAATCACCTTGCAGGCCTTCATAGTTGTATGGGGTTTTTGGTTCATCGATTTTCATGTGACCATACTCTTTTCCTGCTGGATGCAATGTTGCTATGATATTCATTTCGTCCCATTTTGTTTCTTTAGGTGGTCTTCAATGACAATTATAATATAATATTATAGATTTTGTTCGGAGCAACGCAATGCAATGAATTGATATATTATTCATAGATTTTTTCTAACTACGATGAAATTTCGCAAACTATAAAAAATGGAATAAATACTACACATGTATAAGTGTTAAAAAATATTCTGATGTTATGTAACTGAATGGAATTGAAAATTTGAATTGTTTGATTATGCTTGAACAGCATCCTTATAAAATCCTGTTTCCTCAACATATTCTGAATGACAGCTAGAGCTTTCATTAGTTATTCAATAGTTAAAAGAAAAATTGTAACAAACGGATCATAATTTACGATTATAAATCGACATTAATTAAACAAATGTGTAATAGAGTTAAGAGCACTTAACGTTGACATAATGTACACTTTACCTAACCTTAAAAAAACAATTCTAAACTGAACTTTAATTAAATTAATGATTAATTATTAAATAAAAGAAGAATAGCCTTTGTTGCACATTTCTTTATAACAATGAAGATCAAATTACAATTTCTATGTGGCAACATAAATTAAGAACAAATAACTGAAATACAATAAAAGTTCTTACCTAGATATTTCTGGATTATCAAAGCTGCTCGATGATTTTAAAATTCCTTTCGTCGGTCGTTTCGAAAGATTTTCTGCCATTTTGAGAGGTATTGATTTCAATGTTGATTGAAAAGTTAATTTTTCGCTCCAACGTTTTCGCTCAAATTAGAAGGCAATCAGGCTGACAATTGTTTACAAGTGATGACAATTAGTCACGTTGAAAAATTTTCAGTTTAGATCATGAAATTACGTGCTGTGATTGGTGCCATGTTGCACAACACGTTGCACACCGGAGAGTGTGTTTCGAATATATGTATTATTTTATAACGAATTGAGAAATTTGAGATGTTTAACTGGAACATTTGAATGAATTCTTTGATTAGTATTGCAGTTTCACTACGAAGGTATTATACTACACGTATGCTTCTGCATTTTTATTATAGGATTAGTCAATAATGAAATTAAGAACTTTCTATAATACTGTAAATCTTTAGATACATATATGTATCATTCGATGTCTAGAATCATCTGACTCACTAAATAAGTTGTAAAACGCGTAAAAGAATTATTTTATTGCCAACACAAACTTTCAAGAAACTTTTTCTTTACCAAATTGCTAGTAAATTTCCAAGAAATTTTGTTACTCATGTTTATCCAACTTCAACTAAAATTCCATTTCAGCCATTTCAAACATCATACCATTTCAAATAAAATGTTTTTGTATGAGTAGTATTTTGGATGAAAATTAATTATTAAAAGACAATATCAGTTTGTTATGCACGTTTGTACATATACATATATATATAACAAACGTACTATAGGGAGCAAAATAAATGTGTCAAATGTATGTTTATACATAAACATACACATGCAAAAAATGAGATTATATAAAATATACGTAATAAATTGTCATTTTGTTTGCTGTCATTGTTGGCTTGTTGTCATTTTGTTTGAATATAGTAAATATAGTTACTATAAAAAGATATATATATATATATATATATTTATGCATTAAAAATATGTAAAACCGCATATATAAGCTGTTATACAAACAACGATTAACATTTAGAGTATCGATTTCGTTTCTAATCACAAATTGAAAGCTGACTATAATAAAAAATATAAATCAGGAATGTTTTGTCTTCGAGATTGATCTAAAATTTTCTTTATCTACCCGTTTTAAACGTAAAGCATGAAATATCTGTTATATATTTTTAAAATGAATAAACGATCTCTTATAAATTATATATTGATTGAGGAAGTGCATAAATATACGCTTCATGTTTATGTGCTTATGATTTACTTGCATAATTCGAATTAGATCGCGTAATTATGTTGGATAAATGAATTAAATGTTTCTTTCAACTATTATCAATTTGATTATGCCCTCCACACGTAACGATGGATCGTATTTCAACATATCGATGTATCGAATGAGAAAATTTGATCGATGTATCGAATGAGAAAAATTTATCGATGTATCTTCTTCACTATACATGTTAATAAAATGGAAAATATTGAGAGAGCTTGAGCTCGAAGTTTGAATAAACACTCGAACGTGAGAAATACGCCCGGTAATTAAATGTGCCCTGAAACTAATGTGATGTCGTCTATGTGTGATGGCGGGTAAAGAGTTAGTAGGCCATCAGCAGCAGTTTGTTGAAGAAATTAACTACGATGAAATTGAAACGGAAGAGGTACTTTAATTTACAGTGACTTTCTTGATTTATCGAGAAAATTGAATCCTAATCGTTCTTATTATTCGTCCTAACGTTTAAAAAATATCAACCTAATCGCATATTTAAAATTTTTACAATTTATCTTTATCAATAAAACTGTTCACGTTTGAAACATAACCTAAACAATTTTTAAAAACTTCTCAAGTAAATTGTTGCTACCGATGAAGACTGCTTGACCTTCTACATTGATATTTTGATAATAATATACGCAAAATATCATTTGTTAAAGGATGAAGAGAACGAAAAAAAGGTTATGATTTATACTTTGGTTTATAAATAGTTAGTAGATTTCTGATTTTTTTCAAATTTAACCAATTTTATTAATCAGTATGTTCCATGTAAAGTCAGAATATATAAAAATCATAAATTCAATGTTTTGTGTCATTTTATTCTTTCTCATTATCTACAGATTATATGCCCTTTTTGGTAATTTTATTTTATTAATATTGTTTATTTACCGTAAGTCTTTATATAAAAAAATAATACTTAATTCTCGATACCACGTATGTCGAATTCAATTTTGAGGATAAGTCACTGTTGTTAGAATTAAGTAATAATAAAATATGTGACTTAATATGTGAATTAATCTTTTTTATGCAGATAGTTGGAAAAGGTTCTTTTGGAGTAGTATGGAAAGGAAAATGGAAGGGGCAATATGTTGCTGTAAAGTATATCAATTCGGAAGGTGAAAGAAAAGCTTTTACAGTGGAAGTTAGACAATTGTCGAGGGTTGTGCATCCTAATATCGTTAAACTATACGGTGCCTGCACTAAAAATCCAGTCTGTTTGGTGATGGAATATGCAGAAGGAGGATCCTTGTACAATGGTGTTTTTCTTTGTTTGGTATTTTACAATATTTAACACATTAAGAGCTGTTATGCATTGATGACCAGTCACCGGTGACTACTAGGTATGAGAAAACATATTAGCTCATACGCACTTGGTTGTATCAACTACCTAGTCACTGTAACCAACGAAAACGCAAGCGTTATACAGGAGACTCGTTGGTTGCGACAAGAATTAAAATGCATTGAATTCTTTCTCGGCATCTAAGTTGTCGGCAACTGGTCGACAGTGCGTAACAGCTCTAAACGCCAAGCCTATTTTACTTGCCTTTCCGTTCATGCCATACTCTATCGTCAAGTAGAGAGAACCATGCACATTAACACTAAACCTACCGACCATCAAAACTAACTGATGTGTAAAGTATTATAAAAATAACAAGATTAAATTTATTTATATTTTATGCGATTTTTATTATAATATATACTGGATTCAAAAAATATATTCAATAAATTCTCATGTAAACACCTTTACAATTTCAATAATTGTCATATAAAAAATCTAAAATGGGTCACTTGACCCCTTGTGGTAGGTTTACTGTTAACAAGAGCTTATGTACCCATGTGGCATAAACATAAAGTCCATGGCCAGTCTAC
Organism: Lasioglossum figueresi; assembly: GCA_028455805.1. Classification (NCBI taxonomy): domain Eukaryota; kingdom Metazoa; phylum Arthropoda; class Insecta; order Hymenoptera; family Halictidae; genus Lasioglossum; species Lasioglossum figueresi. Next base: position 1,131,424 of record CM052197.1, read on the forward strand.
AGTAAAACGGAATGTCTACAGTACCTTTAGGGACCGGTGTGGCGTTTAATGTGTTAATAGTACCATGTTTCTATTACTACTTATACTTCATTTATATTTTACAGTATTACATTGTAATCCTCAGCCACAATATACTGCAGGTCATGCAATGAGCTGGGCTTTGCAGTGTGCGCATGGTGTTGCATATCTTCACAATATGAAACCAAAGCCTTTAATTCATAGGTAAATTAAATTAAAATCTTGGAATAGGGAATATTGTCTCTAAACTGATAGTACAACCTGAAAAGAGATGAATCTACATGAACAAATAAGTGAAAAATTTAGATTAAAGTTTCTTGTAAACTAGATAGATTTAATGTTCGCACTTATTATATGTACACACAAATATGTATTCATGTAAAATCACAAATTTCCTGTAAAATTACTCCTTCAGGGTGTACTACTATTTACTTCCAACTTTGTATGGTTGTTTAACACTAGAATTACCAACAGTTAAGATGAAGCTATTTCTACCAAAACCAGTCAAAATAATTGATCTTTAGAAAATACGCAATAATAGAATATTTTTATATTTATTGATTTATTTCTATCTTACAAAAGGAACATGGGGCCAAATATGTCTTTGAAAATATTATGCAGCGTCAATCTTCCAGCGGTAGAGCCTTCTTTTATTTTTTTCCACCTGGTTCCATCTGCGGCAATTTGTATGCTTTCATTTTCATTTGCAGAACTTGAAGGCACACAAGCACGTTTTCTTTTACGTAAATTCAAAATATTTTCTAATTCACTTTCCGAGGACTCCTGAACATTTTCTTTGTCTATAATCTCATTATCATTATTATCACTGTAAAGTTCAATTTCATTTTCTTCTGATTCACTTTTTTCATGCTCATACAATTCGCCATCCTCGATATCAGAGCATTCCATTGGTATATTGTTCAGTTTTTGCAACAATTCAGAGATTTTAAATTGGTTTGTCATTTCTAGGGCTTGATAAATATCGTTATATAAAAAAGAATTAGGTCCCCTTCCAACAACTATGGTATACAAAATGACCACGTGAATCAATATCGATGACTATATATTTATGTTACGTTACATCGCGGTTATGTTTATGTTTATGTTGTGGCGATAAAATTTCAGAACAAAACATCGATAAATCTATCTAAATATCTAATAAACGATTGTGGGTTCGGTAACCAGATTACAGTGAGTGTACAAAGTATTGATACACCTTTTAAAAACTAATAACTTTTTTACAAGTGTACCAAACGATCTGATTTTTTATAATCAATTAGAAGCATTGGTTTATGAAATGATATGCAAAAAAGATTTTCCAAAAATGATAATTTACAAGGTTACATGCAAAGATAAAAAATGTGTTTTTTAAAACTTTTTTATTTGGGCTCTTAATGAAAATTTAAAATATATATTTTATATATCTATGTTAGTTATACACATGTAGAAAATTTCATCGAAATCGGTTGACGCAGGAAAAAACGACATGCATCGAAAGATGTGCGACTTGGTACAATTATAAAAAAGTTATTAGTTTTTAAAAGGTATACGAATACTTTGTACACTCACTGTATAGGCTACTTTTCCACTTTGAGAAGTACCAGTCAAGATGGCTGGTATTGGTATAAGTAGCCATGATACAAAATTATTTTGATTCTGAATAAATTAAACAAAAATAAAATTCATTAAACCTTTAGTTATCGCTGCAAAAGTTGTCACATCATTGCGAGAAAAAAATGTAACATGAAGTAAGAATTTTAAAATCAAATTGTACATCAGTCAGTTTGACTGTTGTAATAGTTCTAGTGTTAAGAATTGAATTTCTAATTGTATTAATTGTTGAATATTATTTATATTATTTTTAGGGACTTAAAACCACCAAATCTGTTACTGGTAATGGGTGGACAGAGTCTTAAAATTTGTGACTTTGGCACAGCTTGTGATTTGAACACGTACATGACAAACAACAAAGGCTCTGCTGCTTGGATGGCTCCGGAAGTATTCGAAGGTTATAAATATACTGAAAAATGTGATGTATTTAGTTGGGGTGTTATCCTGTGGGAAATATTGTCAAGGAAGAAACCATTTGATCAAATTGGTGGCTCAGCTTACAGAATAATGTGGGCAGTGCATATGGGACAAAGACCTCCTTTGATTGAAGGCTGTCCAAAACCAATCGAAGATCTCATGACCAGGTAATTATTACAATCGAAGCAAATCTATTTTCAGTTCCATAAAATGATATTTCAAATCATTTATAAAAACGAAATTAATTTCTTTTTATCGATTTTATGTTTTGTTAATTGGATATAATGAATGCTGGATTAAATATGTTAATTGCTTTTTAATATGATAGATTATACTAAAGTCTTTCATGGTTAGTAACTATATATTTTGTAGTCAATTTTATATTGAATCGTTTTGTTAATTAAATCAATAGAATCAATATAATAGATCGATATAGAAAACAATACATTTATGTTTACTTAGGCAAAAACAAACAACACAATATGCTCATACATTAATGGACATTACATTTCAGAATGAATATGTGTGAATGAGATTTGATCTTCTTATTTGACTCTGCGTTCAAAGACTGTTTATATTATATGTATTTGCTTACATTGTGGTGGTATAGTTCATCTGTCAGTAGTGTCAAATTAATATAAGTTTGATACTTAGTTTATCTTCCAAAGATCAACATGTATATATATGTTGCACTTCTTATTTCGATTTGTGATTGGTAGGCATACAACTACAGAAGTTTGGGACAGGAATAGGAAAATACGTGTAGAAACAGACAATTAATTGAATTATTTAATACAAACAGATAGGGTACTAAACGACATTCCTTGAATGATATGTTACCATAATGTTATATATAAAATTCTATAGTATATTACAAGTATCCTCCAAATATCGCGAAGAAAGTTGCTGCCATTTAAAAGTATAGTAGTTGCCTGGTATACAGTTTCTTCTGCAACTCTGCATCTTCTTTACACAGTTCGCTACTACGCTTATCATCGGTGATAATCAAACCAGTGTGCAGTATCATTACAATTTTTACGTATACTGTGCCCATGTTGCGATTAACAAAATATTTGATCACATTCCGAAGGGATGAATGTTTTTCTTCACGAATATAACCAATCGAAAATTGAAATCAATCTTCACAACAAAATAGATATTGGAAATGGAAAATCTTTGTGGCAGGTTTTAACACATTTTCTGTTTGTACAGAAAATATGATTGCGGAAACTTCATTCGCTCCGAGATTGTTCCACATCTTTATTTAGGGTTTTTCTAAATTTCTTCTTATGAATTTTAGGTTTTGTCCTAGGTGAGGGTGAAGATTGGGGCACATAGTTCATCATAAAATATTCATTAAAGAAATTGGGGTCTTTGTAGCAACTATGGATTCTCCTTTGGAACAGCGATCTACTCTTTCATCCTCTTCCATGTTTAGGCACTGGGAGTAAAGTTTAGTGGTAAGTGAAATTGTCTTCAATGATACTTCTCCATTATGGATATCATCGAGTCTAATGACTACTTTCCCTTTCGTTTTTCTCTTGACGATCGAATGTTAGATGGAATAACATTCTTTCTTAAATTGTTATCCACGTCAGTGCAAATGGATTTATTCTGTGAAATTTTATCATTGCTCCCAGTTATTTTTCTCATGAATTTTTCTGACAATAAAATATGGAAGGGAAAGTGTTGCATTTAGGATGTCAGAGGAAAATATTTTAGGGTATATGTATATCGCTCGGCTACAATGATAGACGATCAGTTAGGAAGGTATTAGTTATTAATTACTAGTTATTTATTCACCAGAAGATATTAGTATAGTTACTACTATTTTATATTGGTTTAATTATTGATTTATTAATATAAGGTAGTTGTTAGTGAACTATGCGTTACTCACATTTGGTTTTGTACTCAAAGCAATTATGGATAAATTGCAACATATAGCGAATAATTTAAGGGCTGATTGTACAAAGTAAAATAAAATGGAAATTCGAAATAACGATATTGTGCTTTCGGCTTTGTTTTTAAATTATTAACGATTACACGTTACTTTAAAATAGTTTACATGTTGCTATTGGTGATTTTAACCGTTAGCAGTTTGGAAACAAAATCGAAATTCCAATATTGCCGTTTCGTTTTTCATTTTATTGTAGAAACATTCCTTAAAGTATTTGGAACATATTGGAACATCCTGTGTATTCCATTGCCTCTTGTATTACATGGAGGTTGCAATGCTATTCAATTTTAGAAATTTTATACAGACAGCTCTGAATAAATTTTATACTTATGTTATTCTCGCATAGAGTTGATATATTTTTTTATATTTCAGGTTCATCTATGTATAACCAATTACAATAATTTTTGAACTATACTAGCACAATGTAAACTATTATTAAATGTATGACACGTTAAGTCTAAATAGCAAAATATGTTAACACAGTATAAATTGTCTTTTATTCAATCAAAAAGAAAGATTTTGTTTTTTCAGGTGTTGGCACAAGTCTCCCGAAGAAAGACCATCGATGGATGTTGTTGTAGAAATAATGACAAAATTATCACAATTTTTCAATGATCATTTAGAGCCTGTCGAATATTCTGCCAGTATGTATACTTTAAGTATGAAATCTTTAAGAATAATTAAAACACAACTTTAAGCAACAAGAATAATTTCACTCAATATACAGAATGAGCCACTTAAGGGGGCTAAGACTCGTTTCCAGGATTGCAAGAGTGCGGGATGCACCTCCTCATTTCTCGATAATGCAAGGATAGAGTTTTTCAGTAGTCAAAAGCGCTAGATAAAAGATCGATCTAGGCCGCGATTGCCCTCAAAAGTCCTATTTTTACGTTTACAAGACGTAATTTGCATTATTCTGCAGCATGCAGCTGTCGCAGCTTTATGAAAATAGCTACGTGCGCAGCTGTATGCTTCCGAATAACGCAAATTAGGCCTCGTAAACGTAAAAATAGTAGTGATGTAGGAGACCGGGTCGGGACGGGAACAGGAACGATTTACGGGATCGGGATGGGATCTTGAAACTTTCGGGATTCCTGAGAATGTTCGGGTTTCCCGAAAATGTTCGGGATTTCTTACTAAAAAATAATATATTAAAAGATACCGTACAGTATCAGAAATCCCGAAGAGAGATACACTGGAATCCCGTTCCCACCCGATACGCGCCTTCCCATCCCGTCCCAAGCATCGGGTTTCGAAACTTCCCGGGATCTCGCACACCACTAAAAAATAGGACTTTTGAGGGCGACTCCTGCCTAGATTGATCTTTTATCTAGCGCTTTTGACAACTGAAAAACCCCATCTTTGCATTATCGAGAAATGAGAAGGCGTATACCGCACCCTTGCAATCCTTAAGTGACTCTCCTTTTATAAACGTAATTATATAATATACAGAGTGAGGCACTAACTATTGCTACCAACAAAAACTCCAAAAGTATGATAGTAGTAGAAAAGGCTCTTATTGTAATACGAATGAAATCAGTTTCATTATTTTTCTAATTGTAAAATAAAAAACTTGGTACCCGTTATTTTGACCGGTGTTGGTAGGTTTAGTGTTAATGTTGCACCTCGTTGAATGCGTCTGACTAGCTGCTATCATATCTATTGTCCGATGCAACTTTTATTTCAAAAACTTTTCTACTACTATCACACTTTTGGAGTTATTGTAGGTGGTAATAGTTAGTGCCTCACCCTGTATACGTGTATATTTTAATGCGAGCGTTTTATTATTATCTAGGTATTGAATCGGAAGAAGTTAATGATAACCATGTCCCTAAAGATGATACTTTAGATGTGACTGGCACTTTGGACTCTCAAATAAATGGATACACTCCTAATGGTACAATCAGAGCTAAAGCTTCCAAAGAAACATCGAAACTTCCAAATGGAAAAGATAATTTATCGAATCCCTTCCGTGATAGCCGTAAAAATAATTCATCAGACAATGCGTGCAGTAAAAAGCTTCAAAACAAACATTTTCCACCGCTTCATATTGAATGCGATCAGGTTAGCACACCTATTATATTTAATGGATTAAATAGTACATACTATATTAGTTGTTAAATTAACACTTCATTCATTGAACAATTTTCAAAAATTATATCGATGCATAACTATTTTGAATAATATATTTACAAAAGTTAATATATTGTACACTTATAAATTTATATTTAAACATGTTTACACTTGTAATTACAGAATGCTTGGGCATTAGCATGTCCCGATCCACCATTAGACTCTCCAGTCCTGAGAACAAAAAACACTGTTCGGAGTGAGTACATTGTATTATACTATTTATGGTAGTATTTAGATTTGTTATAGTTTCTTATCGTTTACGTTAAAGAATGTTTAAACTGAAACTTTCACTGTTAGAAACACTACAACCCGGTATTGCTCATCTTACATAATAGTTCATTATCAATGAACATTACTTTCAATATTTTTCTATGTTACCACTAAGTTCTTACACCGGTATAGTAGTATTTTGAAATTGGTTCACTGTGTTTTGGTGTGCAAGATTACTTCAAGGTTATAACCCAGGCATGCACAAAGAATTTTAACACGTGTTACAATACGTAATGAAAAATCTGTTTTACCTCTTAGCACTCGAGTGGTGCTTCCGAAGCGCCACTAAAAATTGCTGTACCATTATTTAAAATATTGTTTACATTATTAGATATGTCGGTATCTAATCAATTAATAAATATTTAAATATTGTATGAGTTATTATATCAATTTCATAGCCATGAAATTTAAAAGATCATAGAGAATGGAAATATTCTAGGTCGAACAAATTTTTAATTTTCGAGTTAGGTCCGTGTGCAAAGGGTTAATTATTTTTAAAATATTTTCTTATATCGATAAAAACAAAGAAAATAGTTACGTGTTCAGGTTTCAGTGGGGTGGTTCGTATCCATTCCACGAACGACTTGTCTTTACATATTGTATAGATACAACATGGTATAAATAATGTGATTGTTATTTATTAATGAATTCGTGATTGCCGTATACTCACCAAGGAGAGAGAACTTGTTTGAAGCGAGAGCTCCGAATTTGTGACTCACCGCGATAGTACTCTAATCCCAAAATAACATTCTCCGTATGATCCACAAAACTTTGCTTTCAGCAGGGAATGTGTATGCTCAGACCTATTGTCGCCATTTAAAAACATTCTCAAATACTTAACACAAGCGATCGTAGTTATATTTTTATGTAAACTGTAATATAAAAAATATGTAAAAGGTATTTCATGTAAGAAAACTTTAACACATAAAATATAAATCTTCATATATTTTATTGTTATTTGAAAAATATTTTAAATACATAAAGAAAATTTTTAGTATCGAGATGCCTCATTCATTAATTATAATGAATACCATTAAATATTAATAAATAGCGTTTCAAGAATTGTATATTTTTCTAATTGCATTTAAATGAATTTTCGAACGAGTCAATTAATTTCTAGTATGTATTAAAGATCGAAATTATTTTACCGAAAATTTCATTGTTCAATAATTTATTACCAATGCGAATATAGGTGTACTACATTCAAACTATTTGTTAATTAGTATTATTCATATTTTAGTATAAATTTATCTTGGTATTATCGAATTAATTTGAATCTTAGAACTGTTTATTACTCGAATTTTTTTAGAGGAAGTATTTATATAAAAATATTGTTGTAAAAAATTTTAAACGTGCTACCTGGCACGCCACGATTTTCCCGTGACGAATTCCTTTGGAGTTCGTCGATCGGCGAAGTCTACCCTGGCAAAGGGCCCGCGAAAACAGCCACATTGTGCGACTTCACTAAATTTAACTGCCAACTAATCGCCAGAACTTGTTCCTGATTGACACCTATTGACAGTTATAAAGGTCACACTTTAAAAAGCTCCCAGTACGAAAACAAAGTAGTAAATAAAAGCAAATGGGTGATTGTATACAGTGAAACTATCATTGATTAAATCAATCCATTCAAATAACAAAGAATGCTACCATTGCCTTTGCAATGTGAAAAATATTTCTCGCTAATCTGAAGTACAAGTTTTATCCAGAATATCCAAGTATTAAATATCCTGTTTTCAAGTATTCACAGAATTGAAAAATAATGAGGATATTAACACTTTACCTACCGGAAGCCTATTAATAGGCTTTTTAGAAAAACTTGTCACACTATATTAATTCTAAAAATTTGTTGAATTGTAGATAAAGTTACTGTGGCTTTTGAACAATTTATTGAGAAATTCTCAACTCTTAGTCGTTGATTTGAAAAAGACTATTAGAAGGTTTGCCAGTAAGTAACGCGTTAAAGTAGAAAAAGAAGAATAAGATATACGAAATCTAAGTGATGGGTTTACTGGGTTGGGTGGCTGAGGAGAAGGAGAATATTTTTGAGTTTAATGGGTTTTCTGAACGTTAACATTACTTTTCCATGGAGTGTCCTGGATTATCTTTCTTAAAATCTGGTAACTGAATCTAGGCTGCACGTGGTGGACATTCAGCCATCAACAAGTTCTTCTTCAATTGTTCACCGGGAGATTCGTAATTTTGACCTAATCCAACCCTGAAGATGAATTAAGAGCCGAAGAACCGTATTTTCTTCTTGGCTCGTGATTGCACGTCTTGTCTGGTGGGGGATACCTCGAAGCAGGTGTGGCTGACTCACCAGGCCCAATATAGATGCACGTTTGTTTAGTGCTCTCTCGACCCACCACCAAGAACGACGGTCTTTTCTTCTCTTTCTTCTTTTATTTCTCTATCATCCACGTTATCGAAAATTACGGCTTCTATCTAAAAAATATTATTTTGTACTCCGTATTCTCGTCGTCTTTCGATCGATCATCTTCTTGGTATAATTTCGTGTGACTCGTGGATGTTGATCAGTGTGACACCCTTCATGTGCGAACCTTGCTTGATTTTATTATGAGCGAAGCCTCGATAGGCTTCAACATTTGGAAATGTGCGAGGAATATCCGAACATCGTCACCACGGACACCCTAAAGCGGTGCTGGGTTTTATTGCGTTAGTACTTTTGCCTGTCTTCTTTTTCACTGTCAGGGTGAATAGAGTGTTTTGGAGCAGGATGAATGGGACGAAGTGGATGAAATGAAATTTTCAGTGAACTGTTTTATACATTATCCGCATACGAACGTGTATTTTTCCATTAAATACATTAATAATACAAATGCTTATATTTCTTGGTTTGAAAGTAGCGAACGAGTAAATAAAAATTAGCCAGGTTTATGAGAATTTGGAAAAAAAATAGTCTTGAAGGGATTTATGTAAACTTTATTATTCATTGAAGTTCTGTCATTTGGATTATAACAACTAAATAATGAAAAATGATAGAGCAATTTTTAAATTAATTATTCTATCTTCTTGGAACCACTTGGAATATGATAGAGGAATTGAGATTTAATAAGAATTGTATTTGATAAGTTAGAACTTTGAGTCTTGAGAAATTTTGAAAAAGTTTCGCAAAATTTCAAAATATTCGAAGTTCTTGATATGCGAGTTTAAAATTAATTATTATTGATTGTTAGGTAACAGCACAACCAATGAAGATTTGGACAATGTTTATCGCCTATTGGACGCTGATTTGAGACCACTCACACCAGATCAAACTTGCGAAAGATCAAAAGAAATTTTTGAAGAACATAAGCAGCTTGCACAAGAGTATTTAAAAGTTCAAACAGAAATAGCTTTGTTGGGGCAACACAAAAACGAAATGCTTAAAAATTTGACTTTAGACAGCCTAAGGCAACAGGAAGAACTTAGAAAACTTGAAGATGAGAAGGTTAGGTAATAATACCGTATCTAAATTTACCATGATACACTTTATTACACATTAAATTAAAAATAAATAATGCTAAATATGGTTTTTTGAATTTCAGGAATCTTTAATAAAGTTGTATCGAAATTTAAAACGACAACTAGAAATAATGAAGAATCAAAGAATGAATAATGCCTTGAATGCACAAATGGTGGGTCCTGCAGTTTCAGGGAATAATGGATGGTTTGTGATACCTCGTCAAGATCCTTCGAGACACTCCTGAACATCCATATTATGCACTCTATATAAAAGTAGTAAGATCTTCCCCATTTCTCAATCAACAATAAAAAAAAAATAAAAATGATCATCTGTAAATGTAACAAGAGTGACTGCAAAAGAGAGCAAGAATAATCAACTGCAAAGAAAGAAGTTATTAGTTTGCAGTATAAGATGTCCAAACAGTTTCACTTAAATATGAAATTACTGTCCTTTTGCATTTGATTAAAACTACCGTTAAGATTTCGAAAATATTTATAGAGAGCTCTAACGTTTTTCATAAAAGCATTACGGAAGATAATTATATATAAGATATTAAAAATAATAGTATTCATTGTAATTATTCCAATTTTTTAATCGATTTGTGTCAGGCTAGCGACACATAAGCGTTTCATTGACACACGTTTCTCAAAATTTGCAAAACATTTTATGGAGAATTTTATTTAGAAATCAAATTATAATAATAATATCACAAATTTTCATATTATCGGGTAATGTACAATTGAAGTTGGCGTAAAGTGCTGTGTACATTAACTAAGTAATAAAGTGGCGCTTGCGTGTCTTGTGCCTGACTTTGCACAATGTAGATCAAATATGTGAAACTAATTGATTTTGTGCAACACCTGACAAATTAGTACCTTATTGCATAATTGGTAATTCATAATAGTAATTAACAGCAATTAGTTAACAGCCTTGCGACATAGTGAATAATACAGGTTATTTATATAATATTTAACTGTGGTAAACTAAGAACATATTTTATCGTTATTTTACTATTTAATTACTACTGGCCGGCAATTCAATCTCGTCATTACAAGTATCTTATACAGTCATTTGCGCATTAAATAACTGATACAATTATAAAGTATTAATAATTATACTTAATTATATAATTATATCTCAGCTACTTATAATAAAATTCGTCATTTGTATAATTTATTTTGAATTGTTTCTTTACTTTAAAGAACGCATGTAATCTATTAACTAAATGTGAGTATAATTGAATACTTGAATTTTTGTCCGCCGTTTCAAATAAATGAATCGTTTTTTATTTTATAATTATTCTCTCAATGTGAATTCCTATTATCTCGAATCTAATTAATAACGGTAGGTAAAGTAACGGTTAAAAACTCAAACAATTCATTATAAAACTTGTAAGCAATAGTAATCATTGCTTCATTGTCACATTACTGATTCGTCATCGTGAAGAAGTTTTCACTAATGATTTTATCCTTCGTCTGTGTCTGACTACGTATGTCATTATCTACTTTCCAATGAGCAAGTACGGGGTTCATAAAGAAAACTTTATTCGAAATGTTTCAATTACTTTTTCTATTTTTTATACGTTTATACATCTCACAAATTATTTTTAAACAATTTGTAAACCATAATTTAAGGATTTTACGATTTAATTATAGCATGTATAAAATTCCAGTTTCTTTATTTGTACTAAGTGTATTGAGCTTTCTGTAAAAACTGATTCTATTAATAAACAGTGTAACTCGTTTAGAAAATTCATTAACAATTGCAAATTAATAAGTAACTAATTACTAATCGTAGAGATTAACAAACGACTTACACCTTTTGCACATTTACATTCTCCATATCACAAAAATATCCCAGAATAACAATAAAAGAAACTATTGTAATTAGTATATGATAATTATGAACATGAATGAGATGCTATCTTTTTTTACTTTTCCTTAAAGGTAACAGATTCTTAATGAATAATCATTAAATTGCGTACATATTTAAAATACAAATACATACTTAAAACATATTTAAAATACATTGCAAATACATTTAAAACTGCGAATGAAATATATTTTTATGAAAATCTCATTAAACAAGGTAATACAATAAAATAAAATAGAAAATAAGGTAACAATTTTAGTCGAAGGTTAAACTAATTATAAGTTTAACACTGGAGCTGTTGCGAAGTCAAAATAGTTGGTTTGTACAAACTTGCTAAACTTATCGTGGTACGTAGAAAATGAATTTATCGAACTATCCACCAACAGAAATACTACTACTTCAATACAATTTAAGTTTCTTCGTATACAAATTAAAAGAAATCAAAAACTCATTATCATATGCAATTCATTCAATCATTTCCTGATGAAAAAGTACTTTTTGGGCAATCATAAGCAGTGTTTGGTGTAAAATAGTACATTTGAAATACAAAATAGAAATATTTTCTACATTGGATGTTTATATTTATGTGTGTGTATATCATACAGTAAATTTAGAAGCATGAAGTATTTGAAATAATTATTTTTCATATATCACAAAAACAACATAATTTCAAATATTTATTTCCAGCATATGTTACAAAAAATATTTCAATTAATATATGATTCCAACAAATAGATATGTATATTGAAATAGTACACAAAACTAAAAATGGAAATATATAGATCTTGAAATAGTACACAAAACTAAAAATGGAAATATATAGATCTTGAAATAGTACACAAAACTAAAAGTGGAAATATGTAGATCTTGAAATACTATATTTAAGTAAAACAGTGCTGATTTTTATGCAAAACAAAAATAATCGAACAAAATAATTTCAAAATACACAGCCAGTTATTTCTTTCCATAATCATTTTAATGGGTTGAAAATAATACAACGGTATTTTGAAATGTTTTAAGCATGTTTACTGTTTGGGATTTTGATCTACCTATATTTTTATCTTAAATGCGTAAAATCTATTTACAATAAGTGTACGCAACTATGATGATTTGAAACATTTCCTTTCAAATTTTTAAAAAGTCTCCTGCTATGAAAACGTTGCATTTGTTTAAAAAAAAAAATCATTTTTTCACATCACATTTTTAGTAGATACTCTTATGTTTTGACTAATATAAGCTCCTAAAAACTCATTTTCATCGGTTTTGTCAGTTTCAATCTGATAATTGAAAAAGGGGTGACACTTTTTTTACACATATTAGTGAATCAGAGTCACCATTAAAAATTGTCATTCAAAATATCATTTACATTATTAACCCTCTGCACTTCGAATTATTTTTCAATTTTTTTGCACAACATCTCCCTACTATTTTAAATGTTTCATTTGTTTACTTCAAAGGACAGTTCCTTGACTGCTACTTATTTTAAACAATTTTGTTTACTAATTACATTAAATATAGCTCTCAAATTTTGTGATAATTTCAATTTGTAGAGCTTATATTTGTTTTAAACTAAAAACTAAGAGACACTCAAAGAAATAAAGGAGGAACCAAATACATATAAAAACCCGTTTCATTTACAATTCTCTTTCTCTGATGTCTCTGATGAATTACTAAACATTTAAGTATCGTATGAGGTATATCAATTTCATATCCACAAAACGAATTATAAATGAGTTATATTCCACGTCGGTAGAAATGTTTAATTTGAAGTAGGTCCGAGTGTAAAGGGTTAAGATATTGAAAAATCTTTTGAGATTCGTTCGAGACTACAAGATATTCAAGTTTCAACAAAATCCGAGATAGTGCTCCAAAAAATGTCTGATTTCGCGTGGAATGATCCTAGCGATAGCGATAAAAACCCCGGATGCTTAAAGAAAATCTCCTCGGACGTTTCCGGATGCACTAAATGGTAGAACAAATCCGGGGGAAGCCGGGACGGATGGTAACCCTAAGTGCGAAGAAAAAGAAACTGATTTCGCCGGGCAGATAGGTCCGCGTATCACTTTCTTGCGATGGATCGCGTTTGGCACCTGGACAGGTGAGAGGCCCGGTGCTCGACTAAACGACTGCAGAGCAGCCAATCTGATGATCTGCAGTGGGGGACGGTAACCGGTAGTTTCAGCGTGAAAAGAATAATTAAGAAATGTCAGGGAAGAGGAAGGGTGAAGGAGGCGTGATGAGAGATAAGCGTCGGCGAAAGACAGCACAGCCCTCGTTGATAACGTGGAGAAACGTGAACGTACGATGCGCACGCACCCGTCGCAGCCAAACTGTACGTGCATGGTTGCCCGGAGGGGCAAAGAGGGTGGAAAACGGAAGCTCGCGTAGATCGGGAGGGTGCAGTCGCCTCAGACGTCTGCTAGGTCCTAACACTTTGCGTCAGACCTTCCCTTTAAGCTTTCCGTTCTCGTTCGGTTGCACCTTCGATTATTCTTCCCTTCGGCGACCGTCCACGATGGCTCTCGATGCCACCGAGAAAAGTTACATCCTGGACGCGAGGAACAGCTACGAGGATGTGAGTAAGCTAAATTCTCTGTCGAATCGTTCCCGAATCGTTCCCGAATCGTTCACCGATCCCTCGCCCCGTAACAAACACGCCACACCATCGCGCTGAACCACCGATTGCTAAATCCGAAATTCCCTTCCTCGATCACCACGACCAATCATTTCGCGACTGTCTCAAAGCTGAACGGAGTCACGCTAATTTCATTACCGAAGATATCGCGACGGGTTAGTGGATTTCTGCAATCGGATGATCCATTATTATACACCTCTGAATGGTTGATGGATTGCGTACGCTGATCGAACGGCGATAACGAGGCCGAGCGTGTGCTAGTAAGCAGCGTCGGAATTCGCGGAGGTGTTAATTGCGGTGCCGGTGGGCGAAATTGGTATTCGAGGAAGTTGTGCTTCTTCAACCCTTTCGCGAATGTCCCGACAGAAATGAAAACGGCGGACGAATCGAGAGTTATCACACTTGTTCTTCGGATCTGTCGAGAGTTTATTCGCCAGAAGATTTACAGTTTTCTGGGAATGCGTGTTATGTAATGAAGATAAAGAGAGAGGAGCTTAGAAAGTTTTTACCACGTAGTTTGGAAAGTTGTTAGGACGAGGGTGGAGCAAGATGAGAGTTTCTTGCGCCTCGAAGTGTCTCTGACTACACTGTTGCAACAATGGAGAAAAATCTATAACTCATCATACGCGTATACGTATATGCATGTAGATGGTATCCGTTTACGTGTTTCTACCTTTTAACGATAAGCGACAGTTTTCATATTTCACAAGTATGGAAGTTAGGCTTAGTATTTCTGTTATTAATAGCCAAGCAATTCGATGTATCTCTGAGCAATTGAATTGCATACCTAAATGTCGCGAAGGTTTAACGAAATCTTTGATCGTGGCGAAGGTTTGAATGAACAAGGCAAATATTTGTTTCATTCATCCGCATATCGACCGCAAACAAACCGTGTTTGTTTGCACACTTGCAATCTGATTATCGCTCGCGAAGTTTAATTACACGACTGTTTCTCTACGTATCACGAAATGGTCACTTGTATTATTCCGCATTGTGTTTATCTCGCCTCGTTCGTTTCTAATTGTTGTAATAATATGGAATATTTGCCCACGCCAGGAAGTGAAAGATAATGAAAATACGGACTTGATATTTACAAGGCGAACAGAAAGTTTTCCAACTGATTTGCCTCTCACAGTGGAATCATTGTTAACCTTTGGTAATAATGTTCGAATTAAACCGATACCTTTAGTGACAGCGCAATTGAGAGTAAACGGTAATCTTCGGTTTAATGAGATGCCTGACCTTTTCTTTCATGTGGACGTGCCAGATTTGTATAAAAAAATCCATATCAGCAGATTAATTTATCAAATAATTAAAGGAAAGTTTGAAAATTGAGCAGATTAATGAGTTTCATAGGTTTATTTGCATAATAATTGTTTAAATAACTACAATAGAACAACATAGTACAACTACAATAAACATTTGCTATAGAAATAAAATGTGTATTTCTGAAATACTTCTTGCTAAAACAGTGTGGAGGATATTATCAATCTTTCGCCTAGTTTATTTACAGCTTTCATAACATCATAGCCAGATTTGTATGAAAAATTCCAAATAAGTAGATTAATTTATCAAATAATTAAAGAAAAGTTAGCAAATTGAGCAGATTAATGAGTTTACAGGTTTATTTGCATAATAATTGTCTAAATAACTACAATAGTACAACATAGTACAACTACAATAAACATTTGTTATAGAAATAAAATGTGTATTTCTGAAATACTTCTTACTAAAAAAGTGTGGAGGATATTATCAATCTTTCGCCTAGTTTATTTACAGCTTTCATAACAGCATAGCCAGATTTGTATGAAAAATTCCATATTAGTAGATTAATTATTCAAATAATTAAAGGAAAGTTTGCAAATTGAGCAGATTAATGAGTTACACAGGTTTATTTCAATAATAATTGTCTAAATACCTACAATAGCATATAAACATTTGTTATAGAAATAAAATGAGTATTTCTAAAATACTTCTTTCTAAAAGAGTGTGGAGGATATTATCAATCTTTCGCCTAGTTTATTTACAACTTTTATAACATCATAGCCAGATTTGTATGAAAAATTCCAAATAAGTAGATTAATTTATCAAACAATTATAGGAAAGTTAGCAAATTGAGCAGATTAATGAGTTTTACAGATTTATTTGAGTAATAATTGTCTAAATACCTACAATAACATATAAACATTTATTATAGAAATAAAATGTGTATTTCTGAAATACTTCCTGCTAAAAAAGTGTGGAGGATATTATCAATCTTTCGCCTAGTTTATTTACAACTTTCATAACATCATAGCCAGATTTGTATGAAAAATTCCAAATAAGTAGATTAATTTATCAAATAATTGAAGAAAAGTTAGCAAATTGAGCAGATTAATGAGTTTTACAGGTTTATTTGAGTAATAATTGTCTAAATAACTACAATAGTACAACATAGTACAACTACAATAAACATTTGTTATGGAAATAAAATGTGTATTTCTGAAATACTTCCTGCTAAAAAAGTGTGGAGGATATTATCAATCTTTCGCCTAGTTTATTTACAGCTTTCATAACATCATAGCCAGATTTGTATGAAAAATTCCAAATAAGTAGATTAATTTATCAAATAATTAAAGGAAAGTTTGCAAATTTAGCAGTTTAATGAGTTACACAGGTTTATTTGAATAATAATTGTCTAAATACCTACAATAGCATATAAACATTTGTTACAGAAATAAAATGTGTATTTCCGAAATACTTCTTTCTAAACAATGTGGAGACTATTATCAATCTTTCGCCTAGTTTATTTACAACTTTCATAACATCATAGCCAGATTTGTATGAAAAATTCCAAATAGGTAGATTAATTTATCAAATATTTGAAGAAAAGTTAGCAAATTGAGCAGATTAATGAGTTTTACAGGTTTATTTGAGTAATAATTGTCTAAATACCTGCAATAGCATATAAACATTTATTATAGAAATAAAATGTGTATTTCTGAAATACTTCCTGCTAAAAAAGTGTGGAGACTATTATCAATCTTTCGCCTAGTTTATTTACAACTTTCATAACATCATAGCCAGATTTGTATGAAAAATTCCAAATAAGTAGATTAATTTATCAAATAATTATAGGAAAGTTAGCAAATTGAGCAGATTAATAAGTTTTACTGGTTTATTTGAGTAATAATTGTCTAAATACCTACAATAACATATAAACATTTGTTATAGAAATAAAATGTGTATTTCTGAAATACTTCTTGCTAAAAAAGTGTGGAGACTATTATCAATCTTTCGCCTAGTTTATTTACAACTTTCGTAACATCATAGCCAGATTTGTATGAAAAATTCCATATTAGTAGATTAATTTATCAAATAATTATAGGAAAGTTTGCAAATGGAGCAGTTTAATGAGTTACACAGGTTTATTTGAATAATAATTGTCTAAATACCTGCAATAGCATACACACATTTGTTAAAGAAATAAAATGTATTTCTGAAATACTTCTTTCTAAAAAAGTGTGGTGGGTATTGGCAATCTTTCGCCTAGCTTATTTACAACTTTTACAACATTATAGTAAATTTCGTTTTCATAATGGAGGTGATTTTGCAGAAGGTAAACACAGTTAATTTTGATTCTAAATAGGGCGGCAGTCTGGGCTCAGAGGAATCTTATGATGATATGAGACAATTAGTCGGGGTAAGAGACAATTAATTATCTACCTAGGAACCACGAGTTGCGGGCATGAATCTGTTATCGTGGCACGTCTAAGAAAAATACGATTGCATGATTTAAAACGATACTATAATCTGTCCTGTCGCTCTTTTCATTGTTTTATACAATTCGCTAGCTGTTTCGTGATAAAATACGCATCAAACAATTGTACATTAACTACTTATGGAACAAAAGCTAGACGTAAGCAAAGCTAACTTTATAAAAGCTTCTACGAATATAAACATGCACGTAAATCAGTGAAATGTTGACGGATTATAATCTGCGCTCTCACACTTCTTCGTTCTACGCAATTTCATACGAAATTCTCTTGCACGACCAACTTTTTTTTACACCGTATAATATGAGTTTCATTGCTCTTTTATAATGTGTTCGAAGTTTACGTGAGTTGAAAATTGTTTAAGTAGTTTGACATTTCTCGATTCTGCGGAATGCTTTTTTTAGGAACAACAATATGTATAAGTAACCGTGACGTGCTAAGGTGAGCGTTTTCCATCAACGCATAAAATCGATCGTTCACGCTGTTGTCAGTTTCTCAATACCGTTTCCGTTTCCCCGAACCCTTTATTATTTCTGGATACATGTAAAATCTAATTTCGTAGGACAAGAAAGAAGAGTCTGGGAAATTTAATAGTCTACCTCTGGCCAGTTTTAACTTTATCAACTCCATTATCGGCAGCGGTGTTATTGGTAATTTGGTTGGGTGTTCCAAAAATATCATTCTTAAACGTCGAAATTACATTGAATGAGAAATAAACACATATCAGGTTATTGAAGACTTGTATATCGTATCAAATGTTTACCCTGTGCAATCGAATGTTACACAATACAATACGTATGCATACATATATATTGTACATGAATCGACGAATACACGAGAAACAAGAATAAATGAATTAAAACGATGTACGATGTATTATATCGGGTGGTATTTCTGGTGAATCACATTCGTAGAAACTATTTTATTCAAGCAGGAAGGGGGAATCAATTATTTCATACTTAAAGCTCTTTCTCTCTCTCTCTCTCTCTCTCTCTAGTATATTGCAAATTCTTCTAATTCTTGGGACGCCGAAAACACCTCATATATTATTATTATTAGACTTCGGATTTTATGCGTTTATAACAAATATTAGCAAGTGCAATTTAAAACAGTGAAAATATTAA
Organism: Lasioglossum figueresi; assembly: GCA_028455805.1. Lineage (NCBI taxonomy): Eukaryota > Metazoa > Arthropoda > Insecta > Hymenoptera > Halictidae > Lasioglossum > Lasioglossum figueresi. The sequence continues at coordinate 1,150,682 of CM052197.1, forward strand.
AAGGTTTTAAGAGTATTGATATATTATTTTCGTCACATTAAAATTATTAATGAAGAATACAAATTTAAATTTAGAAATCTTGCGATTGATGCACAAAATTTTTATTTTGCATAAACATCCGGAGTCTAATTATTACTAGACTGCGGATGTTTATGCAATTTTTCAATTTTTGTCGACAAATTTGAAGAAATTAGTGGTAAATAAATTCCTATTTTCATTGGTAATAAATGGACAGTGGATATTTATGCAAAATACAAATTTTCTACCTGACTTGCAACAACCTGGAGTTGAATGGAAATTTATTGTCCATCTTAACATGTTTAATAGGTTGA
>CM052197.1:1152776-1185375 GCA_028455805.1 Lasioglossum figueresi
CGATGGAAAATAATTTACTTTGAGGAAATGATCGAGCATCGTTGATTTATGTATCTAACAGTGATACACGACTAATACAAGTGTTCAAACTGTCGACCTTGAACATCGATGCATGCTCTTATGCGTTGCTCAACGGATAATACAACCTGTTGAATTTCAGTTGGGTTTATCGCGGCACAAACTCTTCTTATACGCTCTTTCGTGTCTTCTCTAGTTGTCGGTATCTCGTTATACGCTTGCTGTTTTAATTTTCCTCAGAAATAGAAGTCCAGAGGTGTTAAATCTGGAGAACGCGCAGGCCATTTATGATTTCCTGCACGTCCAATCCAACGATCTCTGAATTTCACGTTGAGGAATCGAGTAATTATCCGTGCAGTATGAGCAGGGCATCCGTCCTGTTGGAACCACATAGTTTGCCGTATGCGAAGCGGAATATTTTCTAGCAGCTGTGGTAAAATTTCCGTTAAAATGTGTTTATATCTCGAAGCGTTTAATGTGCCATCGATAAATAAGGGCCAATTATTTCGGCATTAAGAAGTCCGCACCAAACGTTTACAGACCAAGGTCTTTGTTTATCCGCTTCTCGCAGCCATCGCGGATTTTCTATCGACCGATAATGCATATTACGACAATTGACTTGGCCACAGTTTATAAATGTGGCTTCGTCCGAAAACAAAACTCTAGTCAGAAACGCCTGATCGATCTGTAATTTCCGCAGACCCCGTTCACAAAAATTTACACGGTTTTGAAAATCATTCCCATGTAATTCTTGGCGAAGCGAAACATTAAAAGGATGCAATTTATTCAAATGTAATATTCGTAAAACGCTTCGTTGACCGATGCCACTTCCACGTGCTAGCTGCCTTGTACCAGCATGGGGATTGCGTGTTATAGCTGCTAAAATGTTCACTGTATTTCGATCGTTGGTTACCGTCTTGGATCTTCTTTGTATTTTGTTACCTACGCTTCCAGTTTCTTGAAAACTTTTAATAACATTCGTGAAGGCGGATCGCGAGGGTCTGCCACGCTCGGGAAACCGTTCAGCATACAAACGGACTGCTTCTCTTACAATTTGGCGACATTCCCCATAAACAAAAACCATATCTACTTTCTCCGTTATCGAATAGCGCATTTCGGAAACTTAAGATGCACTTCGCTCGGCAGAGATTTTCATAAACGACTAATCATATGTACAGGTGAAGCGTACAGCGCGATCGAATGTTTATTTTCATTCGACGACCCATAACAAGAGATTACGAGACAGAGATGAAGTAATATCAGCAACCAGAGGCGGCAAGGAAGCGTTCGATCATTTCCTCAAAGTAAATTATTTTCCATCGCAATTGGCTTAACCCAGACCACGAATGACCTTGACCCATAGGTCATTGTACGGGTCATACAAGGCTCTACCCGATAGTACATAAAAAAACATACTATTCCATTTAAAAAAAATGAAGGTGATCTTCATATATCCTTTACGCGTCCACCTACAAAAAAGCTACTAACATCAGATTAATGACCCCTCGAAACCAAGCAAGTTCCATCTAATGCATTTCTTCCTAACACCAATAGCAGCCGAGTTATTCAGGTGGCCTGTTTCTAGCGCCTCACCCTGTATACAGGGTGTATCCGTTAAGTTATGTCACCATTTTTTAGGCATTTCCAGTAGTGCAATTAAAAAATGTTTTAGACAAAAGTTTCTCGGTACTTGATGAGCTGCATGTTCGCATATTCTTAAATCTGAAAAAATGTTTTTTACGTAAAAAAGTAAAGGTCACCTTGACTTTTTTAAATGGCACTATATGTTTTGGACATCGTAGGATTGTTTCTGACGTCGAGACGAATTTAACAGTGTACTATACTATGACCTTGAAATGACCTGAAACTTGAAAATTTTGTGCAAACGTAATTTTAATAAAGAATTATTTCTTACAATATAGATCAAGTTACATTAGATGTTCGAACTGCGATCCACCTTCTATGATACAGAACTCCGCTCTTTGTATTAGATTTTTCGTTGTTGCCATAATTAGGGCGTCTCGGTTTATGTTATTACATGCAGTTGTTATGCGATTTCGAAGTTCCTGAACATTATTGATTGCTGTATCGTATACAACAGATTGCAGATATCCCCAAAGATAAAAATCCAACGGAGACAGATCTGGACAACGCGGTGGCCAACGAATTTGACCGTACGTTCCTATCCAACGATTTCTAAACTTGTTATTAAGATATCCCCTAATTATAATAGCATCGTGGGCAGGACACCCGTCTTGTTGAAGGTACATATCGTTCCTAATGTTCAGTGAAATGTCTTGCAACAAGTGTGGAAGTTTTTCTTCCAAAAAGTTCAGATACCGAGCAGCTGTCAAATTTTCTTCGAAGAAATATGGTCCGATTAAGTGACCATTTAAAATACCACACCAAACATCGACACTAATTTTAGTTTGAAAGTTGCGATCTCGTGTCCAGTGTGGATTCTCTGTTGACCAATAACGTTGATTTCGTCGATCGAATACACCATTATTTGTAAATTTAGATTCGTCTGTCCACATAATTTTCGTAAATATTTCAGGATCCTCTTCGTTAGCAGCAGCTAGCCACGCCAGAAATTCTAATCGCCGCTGTCCGTCGGTAACACGCGGTTCTTGAACTAATGTCATTTTAAATGGATGATATTTGTATCTTTTCGTAATTATATTAATACTTTTGACCGTGAACATATTCAACTGTTTTGCAACTTGTCGAATAGACGCGTGCGGATTGGCTTCAAAATAACTGAGGACTAATATTGCATTGTCTTCGTTTGCGACGGGTCTACCGCGACTAGGATGTTTCCCATCAGGAAATTTACCACGTAAAAGCAATGATTTTTCAAGATAACGGAACATTTCTCTAGAAGGACAAATCATATTTGGAAACCGTTCTTTGTACAATCTTTCCGCCGTGCGTGCACTTTTTCCACATTCATTGAAAACAGATAACGTATCGCATCTTTCTGTATTTGAAAACTTACTCACTCTGAAAGATCAAATCGTGATATACTAAACTACGACTGAAGGAATACTGTCTATAAGCTGATTAGATCGATGACACGATGACACACTGATGATTCTGAACCGTAAGTGATGAATACAAACATAATATGGGAAGCGACGAGAGTAAACATAAACCGAGACGCCCTAATTACGACAACGACGAAAAATCTAATACAAAGGGCGGAGTTCTGTATCGTAGAAGGTGGATCGCAGTTCAAACAACTAATGTAACTTGATTTATATTGTAAGAAATAATTCTTCATTAAAATTACGTTCGCACAAAATTTTCAAGTTTGAGGTCATTTCAAGGTCATAGTATAGTACACTGTTAAATTCGTCTCGACGTCGGAAACAATCCTACGATGTCCAAAACATATAGTGCCATTTAAAAAAGTCAAGGTGACCTTTACTTTTTCACGTAAAAAACATTTTTTCAGATTTAAGAATACGCGAACATGCAGCTCATCGAGTACCGAGAAACATTTTGTCTAAAACATTTTTTAATTGCACTACTGGAAATGCCTAAAAAATGGTGACATAACTTAACGGACACACCCTGTATAATACCAGAATACCAGATACTCTACTACACGAGTGACCTGAGGAAATTTCATACTCTTGTTCCGCAGGTTATCCTAACAGCAATCAAGGGAACAGACGAGCTTGAAGATCACACAGCGTACATTCCGAACTCGGACCGGAAATACTTGATCATCACCCTGACGATCGTCGTGGTGGCTTATCTGATCTCGATGTCCACTGATTGCCTGGGTCTAGTCCTCGAATTGAACGGTATTTTGGCGGCTGTACCCTTAGCCTACGTCCTTCCTGGCCTCTGCTACCTCAAACTCGAAGAGGGACCAGTTCTCTCTCCCAAGAAACTTCCTGCTCTCGGTCTGATGACTGCCGGCGTGTTCGCCGCCGTTTCCGGTCTGCTGCTGTTGATCTTGAACAACACTTCTGGCTCCTGCCTGCACGGAAAGGTAATGCCATATTGTATCGACAGTTCGAACAGTACGAGCTCGAACACGACCGTTAGGAGTACCGATTCGATCTAAGTTCCTCGACGCGACACTGCGCTGGAAGGGGTGCTGTCTCGTACTCCTGGAGCAGGTACATTTTTGTACGCAAGAAATCGGGTCCCGTCACCGGGAATTGGATTTCGCACGTCTGCGAAGCTGCGTCGAGACTCGGTTTCTTCCTTTCACGAGCCAAGGGGAGACATGTTCACGCGAAGCATTCAGAGAAGCACAGACTTTGGGAATTCGAATCAAAATGAAAATCAAAGTTTTCTTTTTTTTCTCTCTCCCACTTCCGACTATGATCGCGTTCACCACTGGCAGAAGGTATCTGGTGAAACGGAGCGGGGAAATGAAAATAATTAATCAGGCTTTATTCTAGGAGGATACACGTATGAAAATACACGTCTTTGTTATCCAGAAAATTCAGTGTGAGAGGACGGAGCTGTGATCGGGTGTTCAGTAATTTTTAAATGATAAAGAAAGTGGTCTGAAGCAGAGTCGCCGGATGAGGGGAGGGAGCACGAATCGAGGTGGAAAAGTTACCATCTTTCTGACAGTACCGGACGCATGCACGACAGAGACGAAACACGTCACGTGTCGCAGAAGGGGAACGATAGAGTGAGGACATAAGTCTTACAATTAATCTGGCGACTCTGGCCTGAAGTTCCCTACCTCCTTAGTTCGAGCAGATAAGAGTTTAATTAGCTGGTAATATTGCTTCTGTTTATCATCATTAGACTGCGGACTTTATGCATTTACGATGAAAATGTCTAGCTACGGTTTGGATATACTAATTTCGATACACTGTGATTATTAACCCTTAGCACTCGAATGGCGACTCTGACGCGCCACTGAAAATTGCTGTGCCATTATTCAAAATATTGTTTACATTATTATCCCTTTCACCGCAACGGACTAGATATCTCGCTTCCACGTTGTCAAAGAAATTATGCTACGGACGAGATATCTTGTCACCGTGATTTCGTCGTAGAATGCTATGGACGAAATATCTCGTGTGTCTTTATTATTGACGAGTTTCACTTGAAAATTTGACACAGGCAATCGATTTTAAAGACATGCCATCGTTGGATGAAAATACTCCATATTTTACACAAGTAGAGTTTTTATTGTTTACTTTATATGGAATGCAAATGGAGAATTGTAATCGATGTGGAAGATCAATTATACAAACATACAATTCACAGAGAAAATTCTCATCGAAGAATAAGAATGTGGGGTTGGCAAGAAAATGGCCGACGGAGGGAAACCAGATATTTCTGTAAAAATTGTTCCGTCACATTGTGCATCCCACCATGCATTCAAGCATTCCATCGAAAATAAACAATAAAAACTTCAATTGTGTCAAATATAGAGTTTGTTTTATCATCTTTAAGTAATTTACACTAACGATGAGATGTTTTCAAAATCGGTTACTTGTGTCGAACTATCGGTAATGAAGACACACGAGATACACTACTGTGCAAAAGAAAGAAACACCCAGTATAATTACAAGATACAATGACAAATAATATCTTTTTGTAGTAATTGTTACAATGATTGATTTATTGCATTTAAAGCAGAGTTGTGCTAATTCAATTACATTGTAAATTCAATTACTAATTATTTTACATTGTATTTCAATTATATAATAATTCAACTACGTATTAACTGAATTATATAATTCAAACCTTTCAATTTATTCAATTATTAATTATTTTTCATTGTATTAAATTATATTGTAATTCAACTACGTCGTAACTGAATTACATAAATCAAACCTTTCAATTAATTCAATTACCAATTATTTTACATTGTATTTAAATTATATAGTAATTCAATTACATCTTAACCGAATCACATAATTCAAACCTTCCAATTAATTCAATTACCAATTATTTTACATTGTATTTCAATTATATAGTAACTCAACTACGTCCTAACTGAATTATATAATTCAAACCTTTCAATTTATTCAATTATTAATTATTTTTCATTGTATTAAATTATATTGTCATTAAACAACATCGTAACTGAATTACATAGATCAAACCTTTCAATTAATTCAATTACCAATTATTTTACATTGTATTTAAATTATATAGTAATTCAATTACATCTTAACCGAATCACATAATTCAAACCTTCCAATTAATTCAATTACCAATTATTTTACATTGTATTTCAATTATATAGTAACTCAACTACGTCCTAACTGAATTATATAATTCAAACCTTTCAATTTATTCAATTATTAATTATTTTTCATTGTATTAAATTATATTGTCATTCAACAACATCGTAACTGAATTACATAAATCAAACCTTTCAATTAATTCAATTACCAATTATTTTACATTGTATTTAAATTATATAGTAATTCAATTACATCTTAACCGAATCACATAATTCAAATCTTTCTATTAATTCAATTACCAATTATTTCGCATTGTAATTCGATTATATGTATAGTAATTCAACTACGTCCTAACTGAATTACATAATTCAAACCTTTCAATTTATTCAATTATTAATTATTTTTCATTGTATTAAATTACATAGTAATTCAATTACGTCTTAACTGAATCACATAAATCAAACCTTTAAATTAATTCAGTTACCAATTATTTTACATTGTATTTAAATTGTATAGTAATTCAATTACATCTTAACTGAATCACATAAATCAAACCTTTAAATTAATTCAGTTACCAATTATTTTACAGTGTATTTAAATTGTACAGTAATTCAATTACATCTTAACTGAATCACATAATTCAAACCTTTCAATTAATTCAATTACCAATTATTTTGCGTTTAATTTCAATTATATAGTTATTCAATTACGTCTTAACTGAATCACATAATTCAAACCTTTCAATTAATTAAATTACTAAGTATTTTACATTGTATTTCAATTATATTATGATTCAACTACGTCGTAACTCCATTACATTATTCAAATCTTTCAATTAATTCAATTACTAATTATTTTAATCTGATGTGTAATTAAAACACATTATAATTAAAATACTGCTCTCCGAATTATGGCTCAGAACTTTGAAGAAGTTCGATATATTTTTATGTTTTTCTTTCATATACTTTGTTTGCTGTCTATGTGGCGTATTTTCGATTCCTCGTCCTCGTAATTCGTTATTAATGTAATTTGATTACCAAGTAGTTTATAATTGTACTCCAATTGCAATTACGAATTACATTGTAATTTAACTGAACGAAGATCTGTATTATAAATTACAATATGACCGAATTACAATGTAATTCAATTAATTGGAAATTATAATTCCTGGAGTAATTCAATTGTAATACTGCACAATTCTGATTTAAAAATTATAATCCGCAATAACACATATTCTCAGAACTATTTAATTAAAACAGCGGAATCCTTTTTCAAAACTTACTGTGTTCTTACTTGTTTTTTTACGCTTTTTTATTAAATATGGCCGGGTGATGCTTGCTTTTGTACAGTAGTGTATCTTGTCCACAGTATTGTACGACGAAATCATGGTGACGAGATGTCTCGTCCATAGCATCGTTTCTTCGACATCGTGGAAGCGAGATATCTCGTCCACGGTAGCGAAAGGGTTAAATATATCGGTACCTAATCGATTATTTAACATTTAGGTTATTATACAAGGTATCATAACAATTTCACATCCATAAAATTTAAAAAATCATAGGGAATGGAAATATTCTAGGTCGGAAGATATGTTTAAATTTTCGAGTTAAAATAGCTCCGAGTGCAGAGGGTTAAAGAGCGAAAGAAAATTGCAAATGGCTCCTCTTTGTTGCAATGCATGTAGACAATTTTGATTCTGCACTAAGATCCGCAGTCTAGTCGTCATATCATGTTCTCGTTTCAGAAGAGCATACGAATATTTGTAATAATATTTTCTTTCGAATATCGCTGAGGATTAATGTTCCATATTTATACATTTCTTTACTATATAAATGCAATATTTTGTCTTTGTATATTACTCGCGACGACCACACGAACTGCTCGAGTACTTTCTGCCAAGGATAGTACAGTATTTTATCGATAATTGTCCCCGACACGGGTCTGCCCCGGGACAATTATCCGGCAGGGATACTATTCTTTGACTTTTGCCGAACGTAGAAAAGGACAGCGTAGCTTCTGTCGCCGAGAAGTGTAAACGTAACTAATCCAATAACAAAACTTCATTATTCTTAATTATTTTTGCAATTTTTCTAATGAAAATGATACCAAATGTGATACAATTTCAATTGTATTTACATGTGAAAGAAAGAAGTTTTCATCGTTCATTACACACGTAAATATCATGGGATAATATCATATTTGGTATCATTTTCATTAGAAAAGCGCCACGAATATGTTGGCGAAAGTCCCATAAAAAAATAATGAAAAATAAAGAAGTTTTGTCATTGTGTCTGTGGTGTCTCACCGATATACCCCAGCCGTATGATGTCATACTTCTCGCCGACCGAGTTCTCTCGAGCTTCATGGCCCCTCAAGGGGTTACACCCCGCAGGAGTGGGGATAGTTCTTGGACAATTGTCGGCCAGACATTTGGGACATTTATCGATAAAATACTGTGTCAAGTTCACAGCATCAAGAAATCGAATCGGAGGAAATAGAGAAATAGAGTTGTATGTTGACTGAAAGTAAAGTTTATGGCAGAAGTTTAGAACACAATGTACCTTGAAGATTTATAGGGATTTATCTGTTGAATTTGCCAGCGTTTATCTTGTTGGACGTGTGAAATTGATTATTTTTTTAATGGAGATTATAGATAATATTGTATTATATAACTTCCGTTTAAGCTGATTGATTTCCGATGACTAGTTCGCCGGAGTACAGCTTGTTTCATAATATATTTTGAACAAAAGAACGTAGAACGTGTTGGCCACGCTCCACAGTTCTTATAATTGATTTTCGTAATTACGCTAATTCTTTCGACAAGCTGAGACGATTATATCCTCCAATTAAAGCTTCCTTCTAATGCACACCATCTTAGAATGTTTAAGAGCGATTTGTTCGATTCTGAAAGAGAAAAGAAAAACAATAGACGCTTCACAGAATTTGCGAATCTTCCGATTTATAAATTGCTTACTTGACTGTTGTTAACTGGAACTTACGCGTACCTGGAATGGAATGTTGTATAGAAGAATACGTACAATTAACCGAATAGAGAAATAATACGATAATTGACAGGCTGCAATAAACGTATGATCCGGAATTGAGTGACGACGGGTTGGAATAATAATTATCGACGAGATTCGAAGAGAAGTCATTTTTGAAAGGACATTTGAAGGTTATGATTTCAGCGGGCTCAGTGCTTCATTAGAGAATCATTAGATTTGTCATCGTTCCATATTGGCAGCACGAAGTTGAACTGCATTTAATTGTACGAGTGAAATTCAATTCGAGAAACGGCATGCCGCTTTCTTTCGAAACGAATGGAACAAACGGAAAGTTCGACGAATTTAAATAGAAGAAAGTATTTGTTTCTGTGATCGACTACGAGAATTCAACTTGATAAACTTAACGAATACGGAACTTGGAACTCTATTCTTCGTGTATCCAGGATGCTTACTTCGCGTCGATGGAAGAGCGACAGGGGCTGAAAACCGTAAAATGAACTTAATGTAATCGAAAATATTATTTGTCGATAAGAATACTCATTGCGACTAAATAACAAATAATATTAAGCTGTTACTGACACTATTTTTCGAATCTTTATCGTAGGGGCATATTGTATAATGTGAAAAAGGGTAGTGTACCGCGATTTTGTATTAAAAAAACAGAAACAAATAACGAACGATTATTTCGTATTATATTCGATACAGATTATACATCTAGTCCTCGATTTTCACGGTTCCTGCTTGACACGGTCGGAAACACGCGAACAAACTTTATTGATACGGTGAACATTTAACTGGACAGTTTCTTTACATCCTAAAAATATAGTACAGTCTTGATCTAATTAAATAAAACACACACACACACAGAGCTGCACGATTTTAGTCAGTTCGCCTTCCCCTTCCACGGGGGACATACCGGGTCGGATATATCGGTGTGAACCACTACTGATCCAATTGCAAAATTTCTTTATTTTTCATTATTTTCTTATGGAACTTTCACTAACGTATTTGTGGCATTTTTCTGGTTTAAATGGCACTGAACACGATATAATGTCAACTGTATTTAGTGGTTTGATAGCGAGTAAAAGAGAAACTTTATTTTAATATTATTCCTAATTTATCATGAAATAGTAATATGTGTAAGCAGTTTATGCAAGAATGATGTATTCTGAATACAAAAAAACATTGGTAGCCTTCGAAACATAATACAACATAAGAAAATATTAAAAAATAAAATCGATAAATTTTTCTACGTATTACTGCAGACGAGAAAGAGGAGTATGGAGAGAGAAAGCGTATGGAAATAAACTACGTGTCTTTAGGCATTCATTGAAATAAAACCTAAATTCAGTAACAAAAATTATGTTTTTATTTTTTAAATTTCAAACGAATAAACCTTTTATCTTAACACCGTAGTATGATATCACATAAATGACTAAATATATTCTTTTAACAAATATTCGAGTAATATTCATTATCTTTAGTTTGAAGCTGTTTTAAATTAAGAGCGTTGCAAAGTTTACGACATTTCACAATTGTATTTACAATGTAAACTCCTTTCTATTTCTGAATTCTTCTGCTTTTTTCTTAAAATCTCCATTCTTTTTTTATCTCTTAAGTTTTCAGTTTCACAAGTAGATCTTTTCGTGCACTTCACTTTACTTTCTTTTTTATTTTTGTTACTGTTTTCTTCATTACTTTCCGATTTAATTTCTGCTATATCTTCTTATTTTATCTATACTATTCTTTAGCTAGAATCGAATCCTACCTACTTACGTATATCGAACAGGTACCTAACCTAAAATGTTAGGCTGAAGCGAACCTTGTTTCTCATTATTGTAGTTGCAATTCACGCCGCAGTATTAGGGACATTCCTAGTAATTTTTTTGTGGCAGTAATGAGCTCCTCCTTCACTTTAATGCACGTAATGCTTAATTTTTTTTTATTAAGAAGGCAAGAGCAGATTCTTCATATATTTTTATTGTATCGAAGTAGGTATCTAAATAATAATAAAACCTTCCCGTATGCAATTTAAAGCAATATAAAGAATGTACAGTCGTGTGAACGACAGTCCTTTACGAAGAATGTTTTTTCAACTGCTGAGATTATAAAAATATGATTGACAATTTTGTTTGCCTCGCCAACGAGAATACATTCTCATTGTATTGTACAAATTTAATCAGAGCAAAATATTTATTTTTACGTATTCTAATCTCATTGGGAAAAAATACCGCAGTAAAACGTACACCTGCAGTAATAGGTACATTTACCCTATGCATTAACTTTTCGGTCGCGCTGTTTTTTTCAAAAAATAGTATCGGATATATCGGTGTGAACCACTACTGATCCAATTGCAAAATTTCTTTATTTTTCATTATTTTCTTATGGAACTTTCACTAACGTATTTGTGGCATTTTTCTGATTTAATTGGCACTGAACACGATTTACATCCTATCACAATCTACAATATCGTGATGAATATCTAGATCTTAGATCAAGACTTTACTGTAACTCTGAATTAGGTGTACCAAAAGGAAATCTGTAATTTTTTACTGGATTCAATATTTGATTTCATAAAAGGCTGGAAAATAGTGGACTGGTACACCTGGTTTATGAACAACGTACGTATATGCTTTTTCAGTCTACAATTTGATTAAAGGACTGCTGAGTATTATATATCGAGAATTGATTGTCCATTGCATTCACTTGTTATTTAGTTAGGTAATTATAATTGTAATATTTATGTTAATAAACGTGTACTTCTTTTTTTAATACAAAATCAAGTTATTTGCTTTCTGAAAAGGTTAGGTGTAACAAGATACGTGTAGGATAAGAATGTTTCGTTCGATGGTACAATTTAGAAATGAGGTATTTGAAAATCTAAAACAAGGTTGTGCTGTTTTGTTGGAACGAGTGACGGGCATCGAATATACTTTTTTTTGGCGGTGTAATATTTAAACGAATTATCTTGTTCTTCGCAGCATTACAGTAGTGTTCTTCCTTGTTCCAATTTACGAGGATGGATCAATAGGTACCCGTGTCAGGAATGAAAACGCAAGAAATTTTTCTTTTTAGTTTTCAACATAATCTCCTTTTAGGGGGAAACAGTTTTCCCAACGTCTCTGTCATTTTTTTAAAACCCTCTAAAAAATACGATTTGTCAAACTCTTAAAAATATGCTTCTGTCTCGACGATGACAACCTCGTTTGAAGCGAATTATTTTCCCGCGAACCACGTTTTCAAAGATGAAAGTGGTGAATTATAGAAAAATGATTTAATTTTATACGAAATTAATCTTGTAGTTAAAACTACGATTCCTAATATTGCATGGAAAGAAGTTCGCAGGAAGCCAGGTCGGGCGAGTACTTGCAATTTGGCCGTGACGATTCGAATGATCCTGATTCGGGATGAGTGAGGCAAATATAACAATACAAATGGCTGTCAAATCGAAACAAACCAATCAATCAGTATGAAATTTTGTATGGCGTCAACTTCCCTCAGCAACGCCGCCTGTCTTCAAACACGGATAATTATTGATCTATCCTCGTATGTGACATTCATCTGCTGTGATTGCAGTTGGCTCTGCACGAGGACTATCATTGTTTGGCCAATGAGGATAACCATCATTTACTTGATATACATGGGAAGCTACACTGTAATAGATGCCATCAATGTCATTGAGTGTGACCACATTGGTGTAACCAAGGTTTACCTAACCTAACCTCACATCTGTATAGTACTTCGCAAAATGCTGTAGCTATAGCATCATTCTGTAGGAGGTTCAAGTAAGGCTTGTATTGCCTAGGTTTTGCTGCAATGTGTGTTGGTATGGGTGTTGGGAAACCCGGCCTTGGGATCTTTCCTCTCTCACATGTGAGCTGTTGGACTGGTCGCGTTCTGATTAGAGCGATAGACTCTAATGATTAGGCACATAGATTCTTCCTGTCCTCTTCATGCAACGCTATAGCAGGGAGTATCTGTTTATGATGAGAGTAGAAACTTTTGATTGTGTATCTTCAAACCGCTACTTGGTCATTCCTACATGGAGATAATTGGGTTGTTCATTTATTGACAACCAGACCTGCACAACTCTCATTAACAATGGTAAGTCGTCCTCTGGCGTCACGATATATGCAGTTGAAAGCGCGCCTTTTAGATCGTTCAGGAATTTCGTGACCACAAAAAAATAGCATCAACCTCAGATCACCTGTATTATAGGTTCCCTTTCTTGCACCACCCTAAAGGCTACACAATGTTCTCAAATGCCGACACCGTTTAAGCCTCTCCAACATGACATCATAAGCGCTTTTATCACCTCTTTTCAATATTTCAACATAATAATCTAATATATAGGGTGCCTCGAAATTGCCTGTCATTTTAATTGATTCATAAAACGTATTATTTATTTGAAAATTACGAATGTTTGTATTTTAATATAAAGTAGAAACATGGAGGTTATGTGTGGAACACAATATCCGAGAAATGGCCGCCTCGTCCCTGTTTGCAATGGTTCACTTTTTTGACGAAATTTTCAATAGCATTTTCGCATAATTGCGGTCTAATTTCATTAATGGTGCGTCGAATTGCTTCCTTGAGCCGTGGATCATTAGCATACACTTTTCTTTTTAGAAAACCCCAAAGAAAGAAGTCCATTGTCGTCAAATCGCAGGATCTTGGTGGCCAATTCACATCGCCGCGGCGCGAGATAACACAACCATGAAACTTCGACTGCAATAGCTGATGTACCATTGCAACAACATTAATTTCATTATCTTCACTACATACAGGTTTTTTGCGATTCATCTTACGAACGCCAGACTTCTAGTTTCTTTTAATCGTTTACACAATCTTTCAAAAACCTTTGAAATTAAATTAACCTTTGCTAAATTCTCACCATTTTTGTAGTGAATTTTCACAATTTCTATGCGTTCCTCGATCGTGTAATTCTCCATGACTAAACCGCAATACATCCTGATGCCAGTTGTCAAAGATCATTACTCTATGTTCGCCACAAAAAAAGTGGCGCGCAATTTAAAATGCCAGGTCATTTTGAGACACCATTTACATCTGTGAAGAAATTTGTGTCAAACACTGCGCAGTAAAATATGAATGACTTCAGGGATAAAGGGACCTGCAAACGACTGAATTCACCCAGATTTACAAAGGAGGCAGATACTAACTCTTCTACAGTCCCGTTCTCCAATGTTGTTATTTTGCCGACCATTCTTCTTTTTAAATATTTAGAATAATTTTCTCGGCGCTACGGTTTCGATCAAATTCTACACTATATAGCTAATTTGTAACACTCCAAACGTATCTCGATTCGGATTTGAATCTTGTTACGTCATATGAGACCACGTTGCTACAGAATTGTGTTTTTCTATGGGAGGAAATAAAGGTGGTGTTTCGTCCTAGATCCGTTCTTCTTTTTACTATACAAGCTGCAAATTTTCGTGCTAAGTGAACCGCATACGACTCCTCTTCGGTTATCTTAACTGCTAAGGGATTGGGTATAATGCACATCTTTTTGATGTAATATGTCTATCCTTGTTGGCAATGAGATACCTGGGTATGTAGTTGCGGGTAGACTGAATAGCTCAGGCAGTGTCACCCACGTGCAAGTACTGCAACTGAATAAAAGTGCCATCTGTCTAGGGTATGGGATAACTAGCTCTGCCAAATGCGCCAAAATAATCAACACATGCAAGAATACACTTTCGAAGTAAATTGTATAATTTGTTCCTCCCTTGGCACAATCTAACGCCGTATCTGACGTGATGGTGTAATGACTGGGACGATTGAGGTTCTGGTTGGACATTCCACTTGTCTTTAAGGCTGGGCAGATCAAGCGATGCGTTAGTGAGCCTGAGTAAACTTGTCATGCGTATGTTTTCTCACACAGTATCGTGGTAAGGAGTTTCTCCAACGCCTCATCTCCTTTGACCTATGAGATCAGTTCCATCAACTGTTTCATGCTTGAGATCATGCTCCCACCTCAACTACTTCTAAAGGTACTCGGCGTGCCTTTAGCTTGGTTGTAAAACCAAAATATGGTGTATATATGCCTCTCTGGTGTGACTTGCTCTGGTCAGGGGTTCTCTGCTCTGTGATTAGGATCGCTCTCTTTGCTGCATTAGATGCGAGAGACTTCCAAGCTTTTATCTCAGTCTGCTCTTGCTGAGGCGGCATAGCGATTTCCTCCAGTTGAATACTCCGTCAGTGTAGCCATTTGGTTCGGTGGTGATATTCTTTTGAATCGTATCCACTCCAGTGAATCTCCCTGAAATGTAGGTAGTTTTCGAGTAGATGTAAGTCTTGTCATTAAATTGGTTGACGACGTCTTTGGGTGTGGTCGTAGTCCGTTAATACAGTTTCCAGTTCATCCAGTTTGTCGTTCTCTGGTTCTGGAATCTTTCCAATGGGTTTGGCTGGCTCTGATTGCCTTTCCGAATTCCTCAACCATTCGGTTATGTTTTGCGTCGTGGCCGGATCGTCTGCTGGACCTTGGTCTTCGTTTGTGCACTCGACTTCCTCGTCGAGCTTTGCTAGGTCTGCTTCTAGTCGCCTTTTGATTAAGTCCGTCTCCAAGCGAACATTTTCTTCGAGCGCCTTCTTTATTAGTTTCGTACGGGCCTCCGCTGCTTGATATTCTGTTAGATTCCTTTTCCTAGCCGCGATGCTTGAGGCTCCCGAGCCTGCTATACTACCACGTGAACTGGAATGCCTCGCCTCGATCTCTCTTTTATCCTCACTAAGAATTGTTCAGAAGAACCCGTCTTGTGTCGCTTAGTCCAGCGTCACCGTCTTCCACACCCTTCTGCATAACGTAGGCCTCGACCTTTACCACGGCCGCGTTTTCCCTCGGACATGATTTATTTTACGTTTAAACGAATCAACTGCACATCCACTCGCGGTTTGTACACTTCACCTTTTCTACTATGTACTAGTCACACTTTTCGTCTATGAACCGTACATCCCTAGGTCGGAATCCGGCTCGAAGGACCATTAATGTTGCTAATAATACCTGAGGAGAGCGAGACTCTTTATGACTTGCCAGATGAATGACAGATTCCGAGAGGAGTTGTACAACCTGGCACATATAAAAATGTTGTAGAGGTTTACTATGTGTTACCAAAGGGGCAAAGTGAGGAATGCTGGATCGTACAGGGGGAAGGGTATCCGGAAAGGAATACGAGGTGTGGCAATTAAATAACGAGACTGGTGTGAGAAATGTGATTTAGTGCAAATAAAGTTACATTTAACTTTTATACTCTTCAACATATTCTCCTCCCCTATCTATACATCGCTGCATACGTATCTTCCATTGTTCAAAACAATGCTGCAGGTCATCAGCTGTCAGCCTCTTCAACAACTCTGCCGTTTTTCTATTTACATGTTCAACAGACTGAAAATGTGTTCTCTTCGATGCACTTTTGACTTTTCGGAACAGGTAAAAGTCACACGGTGCGAGATCTGACGAATACGGAGTATGATCAAGCACAGGAATGCGCTTGTCCGCTAAAAACTGCTTCACAGATAGGACATTGTGGGCTGGTGCGTTGTCCTGGTGCAGAATCCATGAGTCGTTCTTCCACAAATCCGGTCTTTTCTTCCTTACTCTTTCCCTCAGCTTGATTAGGATTTCTTTGTAGTATTTCTGATTAACGGTTTGACCATCAGGCACCCAGTCAGTCATGATATAACACCCTTGATATCGAGAAAAACGATCAGCATTGCCTTCAATCTCGACTTGCTCATTCTGTGGAAAACCACAGTACGAAATCCAGTACGAAATCTTTTTAATTTCACAAGGAATTTGAGGTTAATTCGCTGCTCGAATTTACCGTGAACCATGATCGCGGCACTGCAACGCAACAGCGACCTCTACAATTAACGCTAGACAAGAAACAAAAGCAGACAGATAAACAAAACTACGAATCGTTGCTCCGGAAGCATAAAAATCGACGACCTACTAATGACAACCTCGCCCGATGCTGTTTATCGTTATTTAATTGCCACACCTCCTATACAACTTCATGACACCTCCACAGTAGGGTAGAGTCCAATCTCAACTTCGTTCCAAATTCAGGACTATCTGCTTATGATCCTGTCGGATTTGCCCTGTCTTCGCCCATATACACTAGGGTGGACCTTAGTTACTCTTGGTGAAAAAATTTTTTGGGAATTTTAATGGTGCGACCCCGTCAATTTGTGCCATTTAGTGAAAAAATCAACTCGATCGGGCAATGAGAAGACGTGCCACAACGACTTTGTTTATGTAAAAAAATTAAATTTCACTAAAAATAGGAAAAACAGTTTTTAGCACATTATTTCATTATTAGATGTCATTTTAGACCAATATCTTTAATTGTAATAAAAAAAAGTTATTTATTAACAATTAAATTAATTTGTTTAAACGAAGATTGCAATATTTTTTTGCAATATATTTTGTTATTAATAAATACATACGTTTATAAATATTGGTGGTATTTATTATAAATGTTGACTTAATGTTTTTTTATCGACTGTAGGGTAACGCTGTTTATACTCTGATACAATTTGTAAAATGTCCTGTCTCTCGTTTTCATCTTTGGTAATACAATCGGAATACTCTTTCATTAATTTTACTGCTCGTTCAGCTACATCATTAACGATTTGTAAATTCCCTACAATTCTTGTCGCCGCTTTATAATTATTATCCGCTTCCCACAATGCTGGGTCCTTAGACATAAAATCTATATTTATATCAAATCTAGAAAAGAATTTCAATGTTTGTGTAGAAACAAAATTCTCCATAGTAATATCTATATATAGTTTAATATCTTTTCCTTTTCTAGGAATGACCAATTTTTTACAATTTTGTTCTTCTTCTTTGTTGAGTGCTTCAACCATCTTTTTTTTAATTTCTACAGAAATGTGTGGATCAAAAAATGACAATCCCACATTTTCTGGTGACAAGTACCATAAGTGATTGCTCAGTTTTTGCAACGTAGCATTACTTATGGTTTCGTCAATCTCTTTATATTTCCATAGATCACTTAATAGTTCTACATCTAACCGGGGTGCTATCGCAGGTACAGTGGTACGTACCCAAGCGAGTATGTATATATTAATTAAAAAAATACAAATACTTTGTATCGGTAACTTTTCCTCACTACTTAAATGAAATTCATTCCTAAAAATATAAATTTTTATGCAATATATAGCCTTAGCCATCCACCTCGCATGGTGGAATGCGCCAGGCATCCTAAATCTAACACCTTTAGGTGGAGTTCCGCCTAGAAAAATTATCATAAGTTCTATCAGTTCCTTGTAATCATCCCTCGGTTGAATTTGTTGCAAATTGTGTATTGCCGCTTCAATCTTTTTATCAATCTCTATTACATTTTGAGGTACAAATTCATCTTGTACGCCGGGCTTAAAATTGTCTTTATTTATTGAACTCCAAGAATTTTTAAATTTCTTAAAAAGAGGAACATCTGGACCCGTCGACTTTTTCATTTTTGTATCAAATGCAGCACGTAAAATTAATTCATAAATATGGTGACGGTATGGCAAATACAATAATTCTTTTTCTAATTTTTGTTCCAATAGAACGCAGGCTCCTTGTATTCTGCCGGTGTTGGTTGCGGTCGTATCAAAACAAAGGGCTTCTACTTGCTGTGATAAATTCCATTCTTCTGTCTTAGAGAAGATTGCCGACGCTTGATTGGCCCCACTACCCGATGGTATAACTGGAATTCCCAATAATTTTTTAATTTCCCCGCAACTTATAACTATCGGTAATCGTTCTACATTTTTGTGGCTTATATCTGGTATAAGTGTAGCATCCCAATGAATAGTTATGCCCCTAAGATTAATTTGTCCGAACATTTCTTGCAACTGTGCTGCATGCTCAGACCGATAATTATGTCGACATCTTCGAATAGATGTTCTATTTATTATTAATTCATTTAGGTCATGACCTAAACATTCTGCTGTTGCCATAACAATTCGAATTGCATCACGGTCGCTTATTCTACACGAATCTAAAACAGCTACTAATTTTGGAGTAATAACCTTCTGCTTTCCTCGTCTTTTCTTGGGGTTACTCGGCCCAGGTATATTGTAGTCCTCTGCCTCGGTGTCATCACCATCAGGTACCTGAGGCTCGTCCGAAAGAATTTCTATGGTTCTTGCTAACGGGACTTCTGTCTCTTCATCTATGGATGTGGACGTTGATTCTAATTGTACTGAATCTATAACGTAAAAATAAATTTGCTATAATTGGAAAATATAAATGTGAAAGCATTAGAAATAACTTCAAAACATTACCATTGATCGATGATTCCTGAGCCTGTTGCCACCGCATCTCTTGTTGTTCCTTCCGCTTTGCTTGTCTTTCTTCTTTCTCTACTAATTTACGATCAATAGATGCCATCGAACCGATTCGTCTCTTTTCCCTCTGCTGCAGGAGGAATATCTTATCTTCCTCTACAGAAATCATTTCTAAGGCATTCGCATGTGCGATATCGAATAAATCCTCTAATGAATCTATAAATTCTTGTTCTCGCTTTCTCTGTAGATCATTTTGGCGATTCGCGGTTTTATTAAGCGTTCGCCATTTGTTGTATAGTTTTTCCACTTTATTAATACTATCCGATGTTTTTTTTATTGGAATTCTCGCCTTTTCCCAGAAAATTTCTACTTCTTTCATCACTAAAGCCGCACTTTCACGTAGATTTAAGTTCACTTTTCGCATATTATAGAACAATACACGTAAAAGTTGTCCGTTGCTTGGTAATTTAGCCCCAACAATTTGTGACTCAAAGTGATTTAATAGGAATAACTGATCACTGCTCCTTGTTTCCATCTTACTCAACTCTCTGTAGTATTTCCAATGCGAGTGCTACGAAGATTCGGCCTAGACTGCAGTGAGAAGTGAGTTCTCTTGTCGATGGACGTACGAAATGAGTTTAGGTATAACCATAAAAGAGGGGAGGCTTCTAAAGGGCCTAACGGAAAGTTTCCGAGGGTCAGTGGAATAGGTAAAAGGTTCTCAGGTAGCTGCAGCAAGCAAAACCTTGCTGACAGGTAACAGTGGTTTTCATTTCATATTGTAGTACTCTTGTACTCTTATACGCTAAAGGTTCAAACTTTCGAATAAATTATTCAAACTTATAAGTAAATATTGTTATTAAATAACCGAGAAATGATACTTTTGGTAAATAATAATAATTTTTTCAGCGGAAATGTTACAATGGAGTTATAGATAGAATTGGAGTAAAACTAGTGAAATTTCCAAACTTCAAGTCAATTGTGGCACCCTTTCCCTTTGTCCTATCGACTTCCGCTTTTGCAGAAATTATTTTATTATCAAATGGAACAAATCTAGAGGGTCGCACATAAAAATTTCGATGGTGGAAAATAAGGTCCACCCTAATATACACACGTTGTCGCATTACTGGGCTCCTTACCGAAAGATTTCAGTGACCTGATTTTTCATATAAGACGAACGATTAGGGAACAAGTGTACAATTTGAGAATCACCCGATATCACTCCGAGCAAACATACGAACAAGCTATGCAGGATGTGAGACAAAGAAAAAGAACCATGAGAGCATGGTGTGTAATAGCAGAGAGGAAATGAGAGTGCTCACACCCAGGTTTTGACCGTGCCCGATATAGTGCTGCCCCCTAGCCTGGATCAGCTCCTAGACCGGCGGTAGAGCGGATTCCCCCCTCCCATGCCAGAGAGGATCAGATCTCACATCATTTTTAGGAAAGAGAAACTAATAGTTTAAAAAACAATCTCTCTCTGTCTCTACTTCTAGATTTAATATGCAACTTGGAGAAAAGTTCCAGAGAGTTAGAATGATTTATGGCATAAATTTTATGCCATAGGCTAGTAAAGGTTCTGTGTCATGCTAAAACTGGTGTGCTCTCTGTTACGTGGTAAAAGTGGGCTCTACCGCCGGTATAGGAGCTGTTCCGTGCTAAGCGTGAGCGTGCCAAAATGTGGCATCAAGTTCAGACATAGGCGTGAGCACTCTCATTCAGTGATGCCAAAATCGTGGAACCGTGGAACTTTCCCCTCCTGCGACTCGGCCGGCTGGGCCTCCCACTCTGGCCTATCGTCGTCGCACGTTGCCTCTACTGCGCACGCGCACACGCGACGTACCTCTACTCTGCTGTGTGAACTGCCTGTTCGACAAGCGTTCCTCCGAATTTCACGTTACCGTTGTTTCAACTCATGGGTCGAAATCCGGAGAAAGAGCGCAATTCGATTCCCGGCGTGGCGCGGAGCACATTTTGCTTCTAATAACTTCTAACCTAAAAAAGATATCAAAATGAAATTTGGACTAAATTTTTTTTGTTGAAAATAGGGTTTAATAATGTATACTGAAATTTATTTTTTATTTTTTAAATAATATTTTCGTTGGATTTTTAAGGTATAGCCGAATAAGATTTTGGCGGCTCTGCATTAGAAAGAGAGATAAGGAAGGAAAAGGAAAACGGAGCGTTTCGTCCTAGGCCCGCTAGAGGACTCGTCAGTAAGGCTATCTAGCGGGCCCTGCCTTAGACGGTGTAATCGGCAGTTGGGGACGTATATATAGGGATCGGTGACTGATCAGGTAGTAGCGAGAATGGTCTTTGACTATCTGTCCATCTTGTGGCGAGTGTAGGAAGTAGGCCGCCACAAAGATGGTTAAAAGTGCTCATTCAAATTGATTTCTAATCAGACCATGTTCAATAAAAAATTACGAAAAAATTCATGAATATTCTACCCAATAGCATACACGATTGAGACCTTTTTAAACTTGTAATAACACTGTCCAACACCTTTGTTTCGCTATAACTGTTGGGTGTTCCTTATATAGTTTTTTGCGCTGATTCCGAATCTGCCCTTAATTTTTTTCCTACACGTACAGTTTTTGAGAAACATGACTTTGAAAAAAAGACCTATTTTTCAACTTTAAATAAATATTGTGATGTTATTATAAAATATATTGAATTGTCCTTTACAGCGACAGATGCGGTAGACTTTCCCGAATTCAGTGATATGTAATGTTAATACATTATGATTCTTTAAACGTGTTTAAACAATGTTTAAAGACGAAGAGACACCACTTTTGCACTCATTTTTGAGGATATTTTTCAATTTATATAAAAAAATATGGGTCCAGCGGAAAATCGAACTATACCACGCGATAGAGCATACTTTCATCTTGAGAACCCATCCTTTCAAATTTTCAACGTCGACGTTTTTTTTCGATCCGGAAAGCAAAATATCTTCGCTCGACATGAGTTGCCGCCAGTGGTGCTCTTCCACTAGCGCGGTCGTTCGATAGGATACGGAGCGTCACTGGCGACAACTCATGTCGGGCGACGATATTTTTCTTTCTAGTTCGAAAAAAACGTCAACGTTGGAAACTTGAAAGGGTGGTTTCTCAACATAAAAGTCTGCTCTATCGCATGGTATAGTTCGATTTTCCGCTGG
Organism: Lasioglossum figueresi; assembly: GCA_028455805.1. Lineage (NCBI taxonomy): Eukaryota > Metazoa > Arthropoda > Insecta > Hymenoptera > Halictidae > Lasioglossum > Lasioglossum figueresi. Next base: position 1,175,456 of record CM052197.1, read on the forward strand.
ACCCTTATTTTTTTATATAAATTGAAAAGTATCCTCAAGAAATGGTGCAAAAGTGGTGCCTTTTTAAACACATTTAAACATTCATAACGTCTTAATCTTGGATATCGTTGTATTCGGGAAAGTCTACAGAATCTGTTGCTGCCAAGAACAATTCAATATCTTTTATAATATCGTCACAATATTTGTTTAAAGTTGAAAAATAGGTATTTTCTTCAAAGTCATGTTTCTCAAAAACTGTGCGTGTATGCAAAAAATTAAGGACAGATTCGGTATCAGCGCAAAAAACTCTATAAGGGACACTCAACAGTTATAGCGAAACAAAGGGCATAGCCGAATAAGATGGTCAAAACTGCCCTTAGAGGTTTGTCAATGGTTGTTGAACCATCCGGAAGCTGACCAAGAAAAACCTCTCTGAGCAAAATTTCAGACCTCTAGCTTGCCCGTGAGGGTAGTTACAGGGTAAATTAGATTTTGCGCTTTTCTGCGCATTTTCCGATCTCAAAGGCGTTCTAAAATTCTGAAAAAAAATGTGACATATTTTGGATCCTAAGGCGCATTTTTCAGACTTTTTTCAGATTTTTGTGTCGCAAACTGTGGTCGTAACAAATGAAAAACCCCAAAATAATCGGAAGAAGCAAAATGTGCTCCGCGCCACGCCGGGAATCGAATTGCGCTCTTTCTCCGGATTTCGACCCATGCGTCGAAACAACGGTAACGTGAAATTCGGAGGAACGCTTGTCGAACAGGCGGTTCACACGGACAGAGTAGAGGTACGTCGTGTGTGCACGTGCGCAGTAGAGGCAACGTGCGACGACGGTAGGCCAGGGAGTTCCACGGTTCCACGATTTTGGTTGGCATCACTGACAAGGAGTCATCGCGACCTTCGCCTCACCGATCGGGTTGAAACTTCGCACACTTATAGATTATGTTCTCCTGATTACGAATATATACCATTACAGGGGCAGATGCTCAATAGTTTTTTAGATATTGACGATTAAAGTTTCATTGCTAACCCTTGAAATACAATACTCTTTTCATACCACAACAAGAGCGTGCGTGGGGTGATGGTAAGCGTGTCAGGTTTTCACGCGGAAGAGCAGTGTTCAAATCCTGCCGACTAATTCGTTTTTTTTTATTTTACTGTATTTTATATTTATGAATCATTTACCCCGATGTATTTGTACATTATTAATTTCAATAGATTCGATTCCACGCATAAAATTGCGTGACGAATGGGTAAGTATTGTAACCCGACGTTTTCAAACCGCGTCGTGTTCTCAAGAGTTTCCTCGATCTCAATAGGTTTCCTGATCTCACTGTTTATGTTGACTGTTTATATTGGGGCAGATAATGCAACTCACGAGTTTCGAACTGCATCTTTCAAGTCAGTCGATCAGTCAGTTTTGTTCCACAGTGAAATCAAGAGCTTCTTATAAAAACGAATGATTGTATCTATTGAAATTAATAATATACACATACATCGAGGTAAATGATTCATATAAATATAAAATACAGTAAAATAAAAAAATAAACGAATCAATCGGCAGGATTTGAACACTGGTCTACCGCGTGAAAACTTGACACGCTTACCATCTTTTTTTTTTTTTTTTTGTAACGAGCGTTTATTGTGCCAACAAAATACAATATATACAGGTTGAACAGATAAACTACAAAAACGCACAAATAGTATAACAGTCTTAAAAAATAGAAGAACTAAACTAAAGGCCCGGTGATCCGGGCACGCACGGTTTTACTATTGACTAATTTTATTGCGCTTATTTCGGAAGGTGATTGTTTATGCTAAAACAGATTTGCTTGTGGTTCTTAGACGACTTGAATTTTTGGGTACAGAAAGGCACGAGGGGGGAGCAAAAACTGTACATAGTGTCTTTGGTATAAGTATTAGGAGATTAGGAGTAGATATCACAGATTTGCGAGGCTAATGAAAGAGATCTTAGCGGTATACTATATTCTGAGTCAGGTAATCGTGAGAGATTAATGTAATCTTATTGGTAAACGCTTACTTACAAACTAACGAATAATTTGCACTTATGTTATTACTGTTAATAATATTCTTCGGCTCGCTGAGTGAATGATTGTGATTTGTGAATTTATCTCTGTGTTATTTGTCTAGCCACCAGTAACTCTTTATGTCGCTTCTGTGATTGTCTTCTGTGTCGTATTTGGTAAGTTTATAACGGAACCTCATATCTGGGTCGTCTATTCTTGTGGTGTTATTGTAGGTTATTGTTTTGTTATAGTTTTTTCTGTTGAAGTGGTAGATTAGTGGGTGTCCGAGTGTGTCTTGTATGAGTCCTTCGCTGTCAAAGTAAATGAAAGATTCTGGTGGTGTGTATCCCGTGTGTTTTGTAGATTCTAGATAAAGTGGGTTGGGGTAGGTTGAACTGAAAGTTAAGCTATTGTTCTGAATGCATCGTATTTTGGCCCAGTGGTTCCTTATTAATTTCAGCATAAAGATGTCTATTCTTATGATTTTAGCTTTTTCTAATAGTATGTGATTACTTATGTATTTTGTATAATTTGATTCGGGCGACCGGTATGCATTTAGACAGGCTCTGAGGCATCTACGTTCGAACAAACGAATCCTCTCCATTGTGCTGGCGGAGATGTTATACCATATCGGGGCGCCATATGTCAGAATCGGTCTTATCAGTAACTTGTAGCAAAGCAGTTTGACTTCTGCGTCGAGATCTTTGGCGTAAAATAATCTTTTGTTCGCCGCAAACGCCTTCTGCGCTTTGTCTATCTGGGTTGCTACATGTTCGTTGTGGTTTAGCTTGAAATCTAGGTGAACGCCTAAATAACGAACTACCTGTTTGTGCGGAATTGCTATGTTTCCGTCTTTGGTGTCCTGTAGTTGAAAGTGTCTAGCGTTTTTACGTACGTCCATGTTTGCGTCTGAATTTTTTGAAATGTACGGTCTGAAAAGTATTGTCTCACATTTGTTAATATTTATTTTCAATTTCCATGTAAAAAAATAGTCTTGGAGTTTGTCGAAGAGGTCTCGTAATTTTGTCTTTATTATAGATGGTTTATTGTCGCTAATATAAATGAGGAGCGCTAGTAAATCGCTTATATATATGCTAAATAACAGGGGGGAGTTGACCGCACCCTGTTGTAGACCATTTCTTACTTTGAAGGTTCTGGAGGATGTGGTAATTCCTTCAGTGACCTGGAACTTTTTATTGTGAACCATACACCATATCATTTTAGCGAGGTGAGGGGGGAACTTCTTTTTTATTAGTTTGAAGAAAAGACCATCCAGCCAAACTGTATCAAATGCACACGCTTGCCATCACGCCATGCCGGATCTTGTTGTGGTCTTGTGTGGAAAGATTATTGTATTTCATGGAGGCAATGAAACTTCAATCGTCAATAACTCAAAAACTATTGAGCGTCTGCCCCTATAATGGTATATATTCGTAATCAGGAGAACATATTCTATAAGTGTGCGAAGTTTCAACCCGATCGGTGAGGCGAAGGTCGCGATGTCTCCTTGTGAGTCTCATTTCCTCTCTGGTAATAGCAAAATGTCATATCGTGTTAGCACTCATTACAGTGAGAAAGTGGCAGATGACAAGAATCGTGCTAGTAGAAGGCAAACGGAACGGTCACTTTCTGTGGGTAGCCGCCGATTTTATATGAAGGTATAAAATAGTTCCAAGAAATCATGGTTTGGACCGTCGCTCAGTGACCACTAGACTTTCTACCCAAATAGCAACAAACTGGACTGAAATGAAAATGTAATTTCTCTCCTAAACTGTTTAACAGGTTGAAAATAATATAACAGTAGCATTAAACTCGTCTAATGTTTTTGCTGTTTTCGATTACGCCTACTCATTTTTGTCATAAATGGATCAAATCCGCAGTCTAGTGATCACTTTGGGTGATGAAAGGAGTATGATCGACATTTGGGAGACCAAATGTGGGGTAATCGAGATGGAGAACTATTACCTGAGCTCGAGAAAGACAAGACAGGTAGAACATTACACCGTCAACAATCAGTGAGTTGGACCGTCACTCGGTGATCACGTTGGGTCATGAAAGGAGTACGGTTAACATATGGGAAACTATATGCACACCAGGCGACTCACGATGGTTGACCGTTACCTGAGCTCGCGAAAGCGAACTACGGCGAACCGGGAAAAAGAAAGTGACCTGCCTATAATTAGCAACACCATACATTTCTGTGCCATCGAACGTTAAGAAACACGATGTATTAGGCCTAATAAGTATTAATTAATAGAAACGATCGCTAATTATTAGAAAAGGAAATGATAAACAACAATCAGAGACCACGATAACGAAAGTATTTGACTAAAGTTTAATATGGGAACGAACTATTTATTTAACGTTCCAGTTGATGTGTTTATGATAAAAGGTTCACAGAAAATCCTACCGGGTGTCCGTACATTTGTATACATATAGTGTGTTTATGAGTGTGTCTACATATATGTGTATACTTATAACTCTTTGCCTATATCTACGTAGATGATAAATACATATGTATATAAAATGCTCTATCATGACGTGAACGAAGGCGTTACATTTCATAAAGTGTTCTAACATCCAGACATTAAAAGAAGAAAACAAGCAAACTCATATAATATTATTGAGTGAACACATGACACAGTTCTAAATCACGATAAACGTCGAATGACAACGGTATCATTGATTAGAAGATGAGCGATTCAATTTCTGTTTATATTCTTACAGCTGAACATAATATTGTTTTGTGCCCATAGAAACTGCTTCCATAAGTCGCTGCAAGAAAACAAACCGTTGTGTACTACGCTGCTTGGCATGGATTAATTTTCTATATAATCATACTATTAATTTTCATAGCCCCCAGCCACAATGAAAGGAAGCACATGATACTTTTGTTCACGTTACTGTACACTAGACTAGACCAGGCCTGGGCAACTTGCGGCTCGCGGCAGATGAGGGGAGGGAGCACGAATCAAGGGGAAACAGTTACCCTCTCTCTGTCAGTACCGGACAGACACGAGTCACGTGACAGAGCCGTGGCGGTAGCGTAGCGAATACCGTCGTAGAAGGGGAACGTTAGAGTGGGGACACACAATAAGGGGGAAGGGCACCCATGTAAATTTCAGATTTTAGAGTATTTATCAGTGTTACCTACCTTTGTGCAAAAAAAAAGTTTTTGTTTGTGGTAACACTGATGAACATACACATGTATCAGCCTAACGCTTCAGTTCTGCTATGATTCCACGTTTTTTTCTTTTTTTCTTAATATCTTTATTGCTATTAATGGATCCGAATGGACTCAAGCCCTTTATATATTTATTGCTATGATTCCACGTTGACAGTCCTGACTAGACGCCATCTCGTCTAACTAGCTGAACTAAAATTGGCTTCAGACTTGTTCTGCGTCAGAGAGGACCTCTCTGTCTTCATGAACGTAATATGGGGAAATCTCTGCTATGTGAATGCAATCACGGGAATCGATTTTTTTAATCCTTATACGAGCGTATTTTGAGCTGCACAAAAGTTTATTTGATAGAGGAAGGTTAAATGCACCGCGCTGAACCGCATCGTGTCAGTGAGAAAAATCTTTTAGAGACAATAAAATACATTGGGATCTGCGAGTATTTTTCGCGATTTTTGCTCTACTTTAGACACTTATATTATTAGATATAAACATAATCTCGTTAAATCATCAGTTCAGCGCGGTGCATTTAACCCTCCTCTTATTTTGTCCTCAAACAAGGACAAAAAATCGATTCCCGCAAACCCATTTTCATCCCAAAATCTAGTTAGATTCTAGTTTCTTTCTAGTTTTGTCACGTGTCGCCAGTGTCGCCAGTGTCGCCAGATCGAGGGGAATACAAGTATCCCCTCTCTGATGACCAGAGTAGTTGCGCGACCAGTCTACGGCATAGATGAGATATGGGGCGCTTTTCACGCGCATGCGCGAGTTTTTGCAGGGACGCATCGACGTCCAAAGTTTGTGGGGGACAGTAGTGGGGGAGTATTATTGGCGGGATGTCTAGCGGAGTCCGTAACGACATACTTAATTTTAGTACCCTTCCCTTCCTTATTCCTAAAATAAAGAAAAAGAGTAAATTATATTATATTGTGCATACATACATAAATATTATATATTAATATATTGTATATTGTGTACGTATGTGTACATTAAGTTTTAATATATATGTATACATATACATATATACACACTTTACATTCATTTTTTAAACATAAATCGTAATACATTTTGCGAAATTAGCAGGGCGACCAAGGTACCCGATTTTCGTACATGACTGAGGCTAGAATCGTCGCGCATGCGCGTGAAAAGCGCCCCATATCTCATCTATGGTCTACGGTCTTAGTGGGAGACGCGGAGTGTGCTCATGGTAGTGGAATGGGATTTGTTATGGTTATGGTTTATTCTTCTCTTTATAAATATTACATAAAGATGGCGTTGTAGAGCCTGGGCTCTATTTGCCCAATACAAACCGGGGAATGGGAAAGGAGAAGAGGGAATTGGCGACACTGATTGTGAGTGGCAGACGCAATGGTGAGACATTGTGCAAGATTTCCCGCGCATGCGCGTCCAAAACGCAGCATTAATTATTCTAATTCTAAGAGCAAGCATAACTCCTGAACCATTGATCCTACAGGATCGAAACTTCGACTGAAGCCGCCCCAGGTACAAATCTACTGGATTACATACCAAATATATCATAATTTATAGGAGAAAGGCACAAATTTTGAGTCCGGTAAGGTAAAGTTTACCCTAGGAGGACGTTGGGGAGATTAGGAGTGTGACGTTTGCAGTTACGCGAGGCAAAACACAGTAGAGGCAATATGAAATAGTTGATAGGTGGGGGGGGGGGGCGGTATACTGGTAGTGAGAGTCTTAAAGCGACAGCGGGGAAGAAGTTGCTCGGGCCTGAGCTAAGTATTCTACCTAAATTAAGTGGAAATAATTTGGCATATGAAAGAATATGGTTTCGAGAGTAGTCGAAATACACAAAAAAGTCAAATTCACATCGCGATAAGTGCACGATTCTTTTTGCACATTTAAACCACATTAAATTTCCAACAAATAAGATATGTTTAAGTAATCATTGTTGAAAGACTTTCAGTTAAAAATGAATCAATAAGAATCGCAATAAAAACTTTTTAGGACATATTTTTATTCCTTGCTTGACACAACTACACTGAAAACAACTTGTTGCTTCTAATGCTCATGAAAAGTTTGTTTATAAACAGAAAAAAGTTGACAATCATGACATTGATTCAGTGCGTTAATGCTGGAAAAAAACATTGTTCCAATTTATACGGCGTCCTTATTCTTTGATAAAGAAACTCAAGGTGACCTTTATATCTCGGCAAGGAAGCAAAATAGAAAAAAAACAGCTTATTACACTGTATGCTGCTCTCGAAGTCAAAGAACTTTCGTTTCAATCATTTTTTCATATATCAAATATTTTACAAGTAATTTATGTGAAACACTTAGCCGGATCACCCTGTATATCTTGCGGGCACTCGGTAATCTTGAAATTGAACTGAAAATAAAATTGAAAATCAAAACAAACCGTCATTGTTGACAATCGTGAATATTGCAGACCAAGAACCAAAACGAAAACTGCGCAACAAATAAATGAAAATCCGGACGTTCCACGAGGATAAAGTGATCGGAGAATTGAAACAGGTTCCTAACTCTATCGAGACTCGTGTCTTTCATTTACAACCGCGACTATATTCCTCTACGATTAATGTTCCATTAATTTTTATAATTTTTATAATTATAACTGTTGCTACAAATAAGTATTACACAAATGATTCGATCCTTTCGGATCCTATTCACTTTAACACTAAACCTACCGAGCTTTAACAGTAACTCGTACATGTTCCCTCATAAAAATGACAAGATTGATTTTAGTTAGACTTTGTGCAGTTTAAACTGTAATATGTGTTCCACTAAAGATATCTATGTAATTATTTCTTGTGAAATTATTTTGATTATATCAATAATCGCAAAATAAAAAATCTGGAACCGGCCATTCTGACCGGTGATGGTAGGTACAGTGTTATCTGTAAAATGGCGGATGTCTGACAATTACATAAGACACAGAAGTACATTATTTTCAATCCATAAAATCAACTTCATTAACCGTAGAAAAAAAATGAGGCTGATTAAAAAAATCTAACGATGTTATTCTATTATTTTCGACTTACGTATTGCTTCTGTTCCTTACAAACAAGTTAGAATAACTTTTATTTTGCATAAAGATCCGTCGTGTACATATTACATTTTGATACCATAGTCTTCATTTCTATTTTCGCTCTTTTAACAAAACAAAATGGCGCTATAGTTATTTGTTATGACATTTTTTTATTGATTTTCTAATAAATGATTTTCTTCCCTTATGTAGTTTGTACATCTTCTTCGAACATCTATCTTTCTTTCATACCATATTCTTCATTTTTATTTGCCTCTTTTAACAAAACAAGACAGCACTATACTTATTTGTTGTATGACATTCTTTTTATTGTTTTTCTAATAAATGATTTTCTTCCCTTATGTAATTTGTACATCTTCTTAGAACATCTATCTTTCTTTCATACCATATTCTTCATTTCTATTTTCTTTCTTTTAACAAAACAAGACAGCACTATACTTATTTGTTATATGACATTCTTTTTATTGTTTTTCTAATAAATGATTTTCTTGCCTTATGTAGTTTATACATCTTCTTTGAACATCTATCTTTCTTTGGTACCATAGTCTTCATTTCTATTTTCGTTCTTTTAACAAAACAAAATGGCGCTGTACTTATTTGTTATGAATGTCTTTATGAATTTTTTGATTGTATCATAAGATGTAGTTGTAAAATTGACTCAGCTCCGCCGTTGGACGATAAAATATGACTTTTTTATTATCGGTTTACTAATAAATAATTGTCTCTCCATTTATGTAGTTCGTAGATCTTCTTCGAGCATCTATCTTTCCGAATTCAAATAACCTTTTGATGCATGCACTGACTCTAACACACACACACACACACGCATACACGAAATATGCACAAAAGAGACGCCACAAGATATACCTTGTACATAGCCGGTCGTTTCCCGAATTAATCACGCAGTATAATGATTGATTGTGATGTAACCCGTTAGGTGTAAAGGATTCCTTGGGACACGTATGTATTTTTCTTCCAGAGAATATAAGAACAGAGTGCGGATGCTTTATTTTTTACTGAGACGGAGACACAGAGATTCATTATTTTTTACAAGACTGTAATATACAGGGTGATTCAGAAATGATTAGCACTTAATTATTTTTGAAACGAAACGAGATAGAAATAGACGAGAACTATCTTATACAATTACGATCAACGTATCAATGAAACTTCATATCTGTGTAGCAGAGTTGGGCAAAACGTAATCCGATTAATGTAAAATCCATTTATTAATCGTGACTACTGATTACCAAATAATCAGTAATCATTGATTAATTAATAAGAAAGGAATGAGAAGTGGTTCTAATCAATATTCGTGACTGCTTTATTAATTATTAATCGTGAAATGATTACATTCTTGATTATGATTTAATCTTTACTTTTGCACTTTTGTATATGCATATACTTTTTACATAGTTTTACCTAGAAAATCCTTAGAACAACCCGACTAGAATTTCAGTTAGGCAGACCTATAGGTCCGCATTAGGCTAGGCTAATTTGGCTGTTAGGCCCTAGTGGGGAAGCCCCATTGGGCAGGCATGCGGATTGTAACGCGGAGTATCCATGACCGCCTAATTGGGAATTAGGAAACCCGCGTTAGGGCCACATTAGCTATTCCCAATGACTATCCAATGCGGCGCCGATTAGAATTTCAGTTAGGCAGACCTATAGGCCCGCATTAGGCTA
>CM052197.1:1185475-1215736 GCA_028455805.1 Lasioglossum figueresi
ATGAAATCTCACGAATAGACTGCGCTGGATATTGTATGCATTTATTCAACCCGCGAAATTAATTTTAGGTAGCCGGTTCACTGATCGTTTGCAAGTATTGTCGTGTTTGAGGAAACGCGTTTCGTTATCTTCCCTCGTCCCGATGACTGAACATGGAAGGCGCAATGTTGAGGACGTGAAACTGTTCGAAAGCTAGTCAGACTATGCGAACAACTGGACACTGTCACGGTTCTAGTCGAGGAACTGAACCGAGTGATCTCGACTTCCAGTTGTAGCGGCCATCGGCACGTAAATTTAGCAACATTTGGCGTGCCAATGGTCGAGCAAATTTATGGAACCCGTTGCACCACAGCTGTTTTTTGAGGAAGCCGTTAACTCGTCGTAGCGAGCGTTTTACAGCTTCCATTTCATTTTTTAGCAAATTAAACCCTAAAAACTTCCGGCCTCGTCAGCTCATTCGGGTACCATAAATCTCGAGTTTCCGAAGGGACCGCGAGGCTAGGCAGGTAGGCGATAGCCAGACTCGCAAGGCACCGCGGGCCCGGAGGAAATCCCGCTACATTGCCAAACTTGTGACATCTGTTAGGAATGCCCAACTTAGGCGTGCGCTCGCCCATCCCAATTTGGACCACGTATGGCTACTATAAGGAATGCTCAACTTCGGCGTGCGCTCGGCCATCCTCATTCGGACCATATATGGCACCTGTTAGGAATGCCCAACTTAGGCGTGCACCATTCTTTCCGCATTAGGCCCACATTCGTTTTTAGGCATGTCTAACTGGAATTCTAGTCGGGAAGTTACTTATTTATTTTTAGTGTAATTCAAGCGCTTTATCTGATATAATTTGTGTTTTTGGTACGTTTATCATTGTAGCGTATGAAAATAATGTCTCAACGGGAGCCGAAGATGGCAGTGGTGTATTATATAAAATAAAAACTTTTTTTATTAATGGATATTTGTCTAAAATGGACATGAACAATAACATTTAGTTCTTCCGAATCGTACAGCATTAGACAATTACGGTGATGTGAAGAACTTTATTAACGTGCACATAAGGCAAGTTGTACAACTGTCAACGTACAGATATACGCGTTACAGATCTGTATAAAATATAATTAATCATTGAACGATTTAAAAAGTACTGATTAATGATTAAAAATTACATAAGGTAATCATGATTACTGATTTATTTCAACAGCGATTGACTGATTAACGATTACTAGACCGCGGATTTTATGCATTTACGACAAAAATGTGGTGAAACGCGAAACTGTGAAAACATCTGACGTTTTGAAAAATACGATTACATTGCCTGTGGTTTAATAGATTTATTAAAAGAAGAAATAAATGTTTGTGCAGCTCCTATCATTTGCAATAGACATAGAAAATTTTTATTTTGCATAAAGATCCGTTGACAGAGATCGATTACAAAAGGATTAATTACTGCCTAACTCTGCTGTGTAGTATTAGAGGCCTGTCCAACTTCTTCTTCGTCGCGAACCACACGGCCCCCACCATCAATCAGTCCTTTCCCCGCTACTTAAGCTTCGGCCAATGAAGGAAGAAGTAGGAAACGGACCGCGAGTTGGACAGGCCTTCATTAGTGTATTCGATATGTATTACAGCACTTTTCACAGTGTCGTACAATGTATACAAGCATCTATTTTCTGTTTTCGTAACATAAAAAATACAAATAACAAAGCAAACGAAGCACTAATTTACACAGTGAGCATTTATATTGTACGACGCAGATAAACCCTTTCCGAAGAGATAGAAACATTTTTTAGAGCATTATTATTGCTTTCTTTTTCAGCCTTACAGCTAAGAAATGAGACTTGGTTTACGATATCCCAACTTTACATATCATGTTATTCTCTCTCTCTCTCATCTCTCCGTCTCATTCATTCTTACCTTGACCTAATCTATTCTTAACCTAATTATAATTAACCTAATTATTGCACCCCTTTCCTATTCCCTAACATTTGTTTTTAGTTTGATAAATTTAAGCTTTCTTTTCTCTCTTTCTTCTCAACTTCTCAAGCCACGCTTCGACATTACTATATTTCCTCCCACTCGCTACGTCAGGGGTGGCCAAACCTTTTACATACCATGCGGCCATTTTGTTTGCATACGAGTGCAGATGCGCCAAACAACTCTAGCACTTTTTCTACCTTCTTGCGTTCATTGTTGGGGTTGGAAAATAGGAATTGGAGTAGAATGCGCTTCGCTTAGGGGAGGAAAAGCGACAGCTCAATCACGCAACTAAATTAATTCATTTACGCCCGTTCAAAAGACACAGGTTTATTGGAGCACCGATCTACGATAGTGATAAATAGACTGCGGATCTTTATGCAAATTAAAAATATTCTGCATCGAAAGTGAGAGGCAGTAGTTCAATAAAAATTTATTTCAATCTTCAATAGTATTTTTACGTTGCAAACAACGTAACAATAGTCCTAGAATTTTTATATTTCACACAGTTCTCCATAAATGCATAAGGGGGAAGGACACCCATGTAAATTTCAGATTTTAGAATATTTATCAGTGTTACCTACCTCTGTGCAGAAAAAAAGTCTTTTTTGTGGTAACACTGATAAACATACATATGTATCAGCCTAACGCTTTAGTTTTGCTATGATTCCACGTTTTGTTTTTGTTTATTAATATCTCTATTGCTATTAATGGATCCGACTGGATTCAAGCCTTTCATATGTTTGTTGCTATGATTCCACGTTGATAGTCCTGACTAGGCGCCATCTCGTCTAACTAGCTGAACTAAAATTGGCTCTAGACTTGCTCTGATCAGAGAGGACCTCTGTCGTCATGAACGTAATCTGGGGAAATCTCTCCTATGCGAATGCAATCACTGGAATCGATTTTTTATCCTTATACGAGCATATTTTGAGCTGCACAAAGGTTTATTTGATACAGGAAGGTTAAATGTCAAAAAGTTAAAAGGTAAAAAGTCTTTTAGAGTCAGAAAAATACATTGGAATCTGCGTTTTTCTCGATTTTTGCTCTACTTTGGACACTCATATTATTAGATATATACATAATTTCCTTAAATCATCAGTTCAGCGCGGTGCATTTAACCTTCCTCTTTAGAATGAGCCCTCACCCAGCCCAAAATTCGCTTAAATAAGGACAAAAAATCCATTCCCGCAAACCCATTTTCGACCCAAAATCTAGTTAGATTCTAGTTCCTTTCTAGTTTCGTCACGTGACTCCCCTTCCCCCATAAGAATCCGTAGTCTAGTGATAAATGATCTCTTGGACGACTGGGCGATCGCTCTCGTGGACCCCGCAATTCATATCCTACAATTGTAAACTGTCAAAAAATTGCGACGAACTGATGAAGTAGGCTCTATGAATTCAACTGAGAGCACCCAGGTGTTGAAAATATGAAGACGAATTCAGTTATGGTGCCTACTTGTAATCATGCGCTACAGGCTGGCCACCCCTGCACTAAATCCTCAATCCTGGACCTCCCACTGTTCCGATATGGTGCAAGATTTCACGCGCATGCGCGGCCAAAACAGTAACGTATCTATATTAGGATGATGAGATAGCAGAGCCCTGGGGCAGTTATATTAGCGGGAACGTACCTAAACAATCTGTTCCGGACAAAAAGACTCCAGAACGTGATCTACGAGTTACAAAATATACACAAATACACATGTTTTGCGAGGGCCATTCAATAAGTAACGAGACAAACTGATATAGCTCCTAAACGGTTTCATGAACCAATACGAAACTTTCTATATTTCAAGTTGGCATCCTAGTAACGACTTCTGATCAGCTGTATGACAAGATTTTGTTAACCTAACCTTTTTTTTTTTAACGTGAGGAAAACCCACAATGAGTAACCCTTCCCCCTCCAACGCTGGAGTTGAGGAAGGCCAATGTCGGACTGTCCGACTAACGACCTCACGGCCGTCTCTAGCTAATATGTCGGGGAGACAGAAATCACTATGTAGTATACAACCTGTCCCCCCAGCCCACGCGGATTCACCCGACTCCGGCGACCTTCCCGGCTCCTCCCGGAGGGCGGCCTATTGACCAACCCCACGCGGACCTCCTCTTTGCGGGGTATCCAGATGCCGCCGCAAGGGTGTCACGAACCGCCTCCTGGGTGGCACAAATGTCCAGCCCCCGGAGACGGATCGCCACCTTCCACGTGTTGGTGCTCACCACTACCCCCGTGCCCTCAAGGGCGCTCCTCATCCGCCCCGCCAGGGCGGTGTCCTTCTCGCGTTTGCCCTCACCGCGGACCCTCAACATACGGGCCCCGGTTTGGGCACGGCCGACCGCCATCATCTGGCACCCGGGTCATCGCCTCGGTCAACGTGGCGTTGAACCCCACGGGGACCGTGAGAACCACGGCCGTGGGGCCCTTCCCTCCCTGAGGGGCCTGGGCGGGCCGGGTCCCGAGGGAAGCTGCGCGGTGACCGCTTTGACACGCTCGCGTCCTGAAGGAGGGCCAGAAACTCATCGGTGACTGAGAGCTCACATTCGGATGCGAGCTCCTCGGCCGCCGGCAATCCCGCTTTCGAGGACTTCGAGAAGCGGACGTCCGCCACCAAGGGATCCAAACTTGTCCCTTGGTGGGGATCGCCGCTTCCCGAAGACCCGTTTCCTCTTTGTGCCCGTTGAGGACGACGCGGAGGACAGGGTGTGGACGGATCCGCCGTCCCCCTCCGTGTCCTCCCCGGCATCCCCAACCAGCCCCCTCAAGAGTTGAGTCGCAGACCCGTCCCATGTGCTGGATGGCGGCGACGATAACGTCGCCACACCACCTGGCGGGAAGTCCCCGCCACCACCATCCCCTCTCAGTCGACGGTGGACCCCTCCCCTGCCCCACCGGACGTTGCCGGGCCCACTCCCCCCTCATAGTAAACATCTTTGAGAAATCCATAGTATCATAATGACCTTGGTTACTACACCACCATTTCTGGTGGTGCCTCACTCATCAGCCTCGTACAACGATGGGCGGAAAAAACACTAACCGCTGGGCCCTCTACATCCCCCGGCTCCGGCTGCTCCGGGGGGAGAGGCATGCTTGCGATCAGGTGCACTCACCCGACCCACGTCCCGGCGCTTACTCCGGGAGTGCTCCCTCGCCACCACAGCTTGGAGTTAAGGATTTTTAGAGGTTGTCATCCTCGCAGGGTCGGCCGATTAAGGCAAGCCCCTCCCCACTGCCGTAAAACATGACCACGGACACGGTATGCGGCCCTGGGCAAACATCTTGCTGTCCAGAACAAATGGTTCGCGGTTTTCACCCCTAGATGTGAGTCAACTTGACATGGGTGGCCCTACCAGTACAGCCTCACACTTCATTGGGGCTACTTGCCGCGGGTACCCCTCGCTCCGTTAGCACACACCGCAGTGTGTCCCAGGGTCCGCCAAGAGGAGGTGGAGCGAGAGGATTTCTATCCTGGGACATCCCTTAAATAGAGAGAACGGACCTACAGTGGATCAAAGTCGCCACTGTTTGCGCCCCGGGCCCTGAGATGCCTTGTTAACTTAGTAGTAGTAGTAGTAGTTAATGTTTTGCCGGGGAAGGGCGGATCGGCCGCCCCTCGCTTCCTTAAGGCACACCGGATCTTTCATCACCAGTATCACAATTGGCGCTGCCGGCCTCGGCCCTTTATTGGGTCGCAATTATCCATTCGTTTTTCGATCGCCCCCTCTGTTTTATTAGGCCCGCGCCGCTTTCAGAGTCGTCGATCTGCTAGACGGGACGGTTGTCATCGGTGGGAACGGTCATTCTACCTATTTATAATGGATTTTTGAGCTTGTTTAGAGCTCGGAGCGAACGTTGGACCGGCTCACCTTCGGACCTGCAGGGTGTCTCGCCTGCCCATATTTTGACTCCCCCCACTTCACCATGTTATCATGTCGAATGCATCAAGTTATATTCCTTTCCCTACTCTGTCACTGGATAGCCAGTGACTTACCCTCTCCCCCCCAGGGACTAGCCCTTTCCCCTCTACTCTGTGATTCTATTTAATGTCACATAAGGACTGCAAATGCAAGGGACCGCGAAATTTGGGCTGCCATTGGGGAGAAGCTAGTTGCAACTTGGGATCAGATCCGACTTTATCGGACTTTATACGGTCGTCACTCGCCGATCCTACCACACGTGGGGATGAGGAGGGTTCTTCCTTCGACTTAGCCGAAATTTGTTCTCCGAGGAGAGCTAATATCAGTGCCATCGAAGTCTCCCTCCTTGGTGGGCTTGATGCATTCTAAATAACATGACTGATTGTTTGGATGTGTCCACCATCCCCGGGGTCGGTTGGTGTTCAGCAAGTAGCTTCGTCCACCAGACTTTCCCCTTTACAGGTTTTTTTCTTCCGTTTGTGTGTGGTTGTTGGTGCTGCGTAAGTGTACGCAGCCCGTTTTCGTAGAGATTTTCTTTGCTGTAACCGCTAGTCTATCTCTTTTTCCGTTATACCGTTTAAACCGTTATAACGTTTACCTAACCTATAATTCAGTCAGTTCAAAATGTCAAGTCCGATTTTAGTCGCAGAATCTGTTAATGGTAGTGAGATCCATGCAAGGATGTTAAACGTGTACGGGAACAAGTGTTTACACCATTCAAACATTTACAAGTGGATAGAACAGTTCAAAAATGGCCGCGAAAGTGTCAATGATGCGCAGCGAAGTGGACGACCGGTCGAAGTTTTAACTTTCTCCCTTAATTTCACATTGACGAGATTCATTTGAAAACTGGGCTGGGAGATTCTTTCACACCCTCCTTATAGTCCAGATCTTGCCCCTTCAGATTTTCACACGTTTGGTCCCCTTAAGGAGGCTCTACGTGGCTAAAAATTCGGCTCCAACGAAGAAGTCAAGACTCAGGTGCAAAAATGGCTCCAATAGCAACCACAAGAATTTGACACTAGGGGCATAAGAAAATTAGAGGAACGATGGGACAAATGTATAAGTGTTGGGAGGGATTATGTTGAAAAGTAGCCAAAATATTGTATTAATTGAATAAACAGTTTTTGAGCTATATCAATTTGTCTTGTTACTTATTGAATGACCCTCGTACATTCATTTTTCAGAATCAAGTAATACCAATTTTTTTAAATTCTGCGCTGTGCTCAAGGTACCCCATTTTATCGAGAATCTTACTTTACTGAGGCTGAAATCCTCGCGCATGCGCGTGGAATCTTGCACCATATTGGAACACTGGCCCTTTCTTCCATTATCCTTAGGCATGTGCAGGCCGCCCGATTTTCGGGCGTCCGAATCGTCGGGTCGGGTCGCAGAAAGTCGGGCGGGCTCGATTCTGGTGCGCGATACTTCGTGACACATGGGGCGGCCCGAGACTTTCGGGCTGCCTGAGAATGACTCGACCCCGTCGGGCGGATTCGGGAAGAATTGGACAAGTTCGTGCGAGCGAGTTATGGCGATACCCGAGATTCAACTCTGCGTTTGCACGAACTTGTCCGATTCTTTCCGAATCCGCGCCGACGAAGTCGAGTCACTTAGGCAGCCCAAAACTTTCCAGTAGCCGGAAACCAGTGCTGCCAGATCGAGAAAATCGAGGGGAATACCCCCTCTCTGATGACCAGACACGTTCCGCGACTGCGCGACCAGTTCCAGGATAGTGGAAGGGGAAAAGGAGTAGAGGGAATGGTATCCGTTTGGATATCATCTGTTGGCACTGCCCGAAATTATCGGGCCGCCCGACGTGTCATGAAGTATCGCGCACCTGAATCGAACCCGTCCGACTTTCTGCGACCCAACCCGAACCCGAATATCGGGCGGCCCACACATGCCTAAATTCTACATTCTCTTAACATTTTACAGAGTATTTGTGTTAAAAGAAAAGATAGAAAAAATAGAAAAGACATAATCTGTGTGTAGCTATCTCTGCTCGCAAGGAAGATAGTACTATCATACGGCACTTGTATTCGGAAGATCTATCCAGATCACTGCGATTTGAGAGATCGATAAGTGGTAATTATTTCTGATTTACCTTATCCATAGATACAGTTACGATCTAATAGGTTAATAAGTGTATCTAAGACTCTACTGTGACTATTCGTTGTACATCTGTAGTACACTGTTTAACGTGGACGAGACTCGCGGAAGCTCTATTACACTGCAATAATGAATAACCGCTCGAAGACGCAATATTACACTACGAAATAGCCAATTAGCAGCTGACGATTTCCGATTTATCGACTCACTGTCGCTTCGATGGGGAAAGAAACCAAACACAAGATTGTACAAAATCGCAGAGCATTAGCAGAAAAAAAACAAAGTACAGTAAAGTTCCAATCTAAGCGCGACGGAGGTGACCGTTCTAAGTCAGTTCGCCTACCCCTTCCACTGGGGGGCAACCCCGTGAGGGGCCCAGAAGCTAGAGCTGCCTCGGATGCCGGGCAGTGTACACATATCGGTGTGAACCACTACTGATCCAATTACAAAACTTCTTTATTTTTCATTATTTTTTTATGGGACTTTCACCAACTTATTTGTGGCATTTTTTAAATTAAAATCACACTAAACATGACATAATTTCAACTGTATTTAGTGGTTTGAATCGGCAAAATTTCAAAACTTTTTGTATCGTTTAAAATACCAATGTGATGCTAACTTTTTTTTCATTTTCAATCTTCTTCTATGTATATGATAAATAGACAGCGGATTTTATGCACTTATGGCAATAATTATTAGGTGTAATTTAAAACAGTGAAAATATTCGAAATATTTAAAGATATTGTTATATTATTTCCAACCCATTAAACATATTATAAGAAAGGAAATAAACTTCTATTCCACTCTAATTTGTTTGAATGCGCATACGTATGTTTATTTTGCAGAAAAATCCACTGTCTAATGATAAATTATACTTTTTTCTTTACATATACAGTAAATATGGGCCAAATTGTATCTTGTTTGGTGTCATTTTAATCAGAAACACGTCGCAAGTAAATTAGTAAAAGTTCATTAAAAATAAGTACAAAATGAAGAAGTTTCATTATTGCACTAGTATTGTCTCATCGATACAAAAGAATAGTATCAGGTCCCGATCTATGTCGCAGCACAGAACCGAGAATTGGCTTAGATTAGGACTTTACTGCATATGGTATTTAGTAGCGTTTTTGCGAGAGACTTCGTACAATTCTCATTCGAGTATATCGGGCAGAACGCAGCATTAATTATTCTAATTGTAAGAGCGAGTACTTCGAATGGAGAATGTAATTGAGACCAGAATTTCATCAGTGATATAAATGTATAGATACGAACTATTACTGTTAATGATTATTATCAACGTTGGACGCGATTCTTTGACATTCACTGATATCCGTAAATTGTCATGATTAGTCTGCGGTGATTTATGCGACTTCCTGTTCTATAATAATCGGAATCATATTGAAATTGATTTAGCACAAAACAAAGGCGTTTTGCTTACGTGTCAATATCTGCGGTGAATGCATAAAAACCGCAGTCTAATTATAAATCTATGAATTTTCTTATTTCTTGAAAATATTCAATTGTGTTTAAATAGCTGCGCAATATGCATACGTACAGGGAAGAAATATTATAAATAGCAGGTAAAAAGACATCAAGGACATTTAAAGGTCATCCTTCGTTTTGTTTCCGAAGCTATTATCTAAGAACAGCGAGTTTCCTGTGTGAGTAAGAAAATGTTTATAATACTACAAATTGTCAAATGGTGTTATAGATGGGCTATTATTTTACTGTTCAAATCAATTAATAAAGTAAGACAATATAAAAGGATTTACTGCGTGTAATTAAACCTTTATGGACTATTTAAATCAATCTGAACCGGAATAGAATCATAACTTTTACAAATTTATAAATAAAATTTGTATGTATCATATATTATTATACATTATACGATCCATTTATATAAACGAACTTTTCTCGTTTCGCTCTATTTCGAATGTGATTGAGTTTTGAAATATACCAGCATGATTGAACTGTATAAAAATTGTAATAGGATTATTATGATTATGATCGAACAAAGAATTTTTGTTTAACATCGTTCCTTAGTAATCGAAACAGTTATTTGAATAGAACATCAGGGTTAAACAAATTGCAATGACCTTAAAATATCCTTGATTATTGGATTTAGAATTTTCATGCACACCGAATTCCTTCTTTCGAATATATTTTTTAAATAATGTTCACTCGAATTTAAAGGAGAACGTTATATGTGTATATGTTGTTTAACTTAAGTGCGTTTGTATGCACGCACATACGTGTATATTTTACGATGACAATTGCAGACACCTTAAGGGAGTATTTTGGGTTTGAAACCGTTTCTGAACGAATTTTTAGGAATTTTTTCAGTAAAACTAGCGAACCTTTCGAATTTCAGATTATACACACGTATTTATTGGTATTTGAATTGTATGCGCAATTTTTTTGACGTAAAAAATAGTTATATATCTTTTTATAAATTTTATTATATTTTGAAAACCATGGGTTGACGCTTGCCATGAATCCGTGATCTTTCTACTAGTTGGAAACAAATAGCTGAAATTATTTATTAATCAGTATGAATGTTAGAACGGTCAGAACCAAAAACAAAAAATGAAAAATGTTGAATATTTACAAAATGGCATTTTGAAGTAAAATTATCGATTTTTTAAATATTCTTCGATTTAACCCTTAGCACTCGAGTGGCGACTGGGGCACCCCTAAATATTGCTGTATCAGTAACGTAAAATAATTGGTACGTCATTAAATTATTTTATATCAAATAAATTACTAAACGTTTGAGTACCGCACGAGTAAATTGCCTCAGTTTAATACGCATCAAATGAAAAAATAGGTCAAAAGAAATGTTTAGTGTTGAAATAGTTCCGAGTGCAAAGGGTTAAATAAAAATAGATTTTTTGAGAATTTCAAACTAGAGTGCCCCCTTAAATTAGTGAAACAGAAAAGTGATTACAGACGATCACGTCAAAACGTGAAAAACATATTTCACCATCAATGGTAAATTTATCCAGCACGAAAGTATTATGGATTTCTCGAATTTGGGTTGACACAGAAACGGTGAAAAAGCGAACGTGAATAAATGATTCCGTAAATATTTTTTCGAGCATTGCACGAAATTTTCATGCTAATGCCATTGTGATACATGCGTATTCTGTATACATATATTTTTATATTACAAACTTTGTGATCGAACTTAATTAGATTTATTTGCAATTATTTCTACATATATTGCAATAATCCTGTACAATGTGACCGCTGGACTTCGACTTATTTGTGGTGTGCAAATTATTACACATGAACTGTAAAATAAACACAAGACGTGGGAATTTTTTTATAGATAATGTTTTTCAAAAATGTTGTTTCCTTGAAAGAAGTGATTTCTGATCTCATTTGAAGTAACTTTTTCTTTTGCGAAAATCTCCTCTGCGACTTTGTTGGGAAGTTATTAATGAAAAACACGGGCCAATCAGAACGCAGCTGCGACGGACGAGTTTCGGCTCGGCCAATGCCAACGTCACGTTTAGCAGGATCTCTCGTCGTGTCGGAATCCATTAGCAGTAGCGGAGCTCTGATTGGTCCGTGTTTTTCGTTAATAATTCTTTAACAAAGCAAAAGAAAAACTTACTTCAACTGACCTCAGGAATTACATCTTTCAAGGAAGTACAACATTTTTGGTACACCCTGTATATTGCAACCTATGTGAAAGGACAACTAACTTGTGAGAACATAATCGTTTATAAAAAAAAAATCAAGAAAAGGAACATTTATAGATATAGGTAATTGAATTCATTTAATTATAAATATTTTTAATGACTAATATTGGAAAGATTACATTAAATTTAATAATTTGCACACTCTGTAGATATGTATGCTAATCTTAATGTATATTATGTCTAAGTCCAATATGTTACAATTATATTCTTATGTTAATAAAATTAATTATGGTTATAGACTGCGGATCTTTATATATTTATAGTCGATAAAAACCTAAGAATTCAATAAATTAAAAATGTTGATTGAAAATGCGATACCATTTATATTCATTTTGCTAAATTCACTAATATAAAATGTAAAGTTCTATCGATTTATAATAAGAATATCATTTTGCCAGAACATCCGCAGTCTACTGATTCATCATTCCGGATTCTAGCTGATATGATTTACACGTTAACCCTTAAGCTATGTCCACACCGAAGCAACATCGAGGTACTTTCCGTTGCCTCTTGTTGCTTTACTTCCTCTTCGTATATATGTATTCGGTAAAAGCAGCGACTTTTCCAACACACATGCAACCTCAACTAAAAGTTGCTCGTTGTGGGCATACCTTTAATTTTCGATCAAGATTCCGAGTGAATGTGTGTGAACTGCATATAAAGCATAAATGAGATTTTCATCAACGATCAACCTGTTTATCATTTAAACGCTACATTCTATAAGAGATATGGTTAGTAATAATTTCGATTAAAATATTGACTTAACGAAAAGTTACAATTTCGGAACGCTTTCAGATAATTATTGCAACTTCGAACGTCCATATTATATACGTGTGTATGTAGTCAAATATGTGCACATTATACTTTAGAAATTTAATTTGCGGTTGAATTTCTATCTCATAATTTCAAAAAAGAAATGCTTTATATTTTTGATTAAATATATATTTTATGACTAAAAATCATTTTAAAAAACCGTTTGTATAGTCGGTGAAGAATATTTATGTTTAAATTACATGCGCATGCGCGTTAGATACGACTGTACAACGTGATAGCATTATCATTATTTAAAAGTATATGCGGCGCACATCGACGTGCATTAGTTTAATTTAATGTAATGCAAATTAATACAACTATTTTTTCCGAAAATCATTCTATGTTTAACAGATAAAGCTGTTTATAATCGTTATTACATTTGCGTTCTTCGTTAACTATTAGCGATAATACCATTTTCTAGGTTAACCAATTTTTGATTGTTCATATTCTGCGTAGAGACGACATACTAAATGTACATATATATAATTCCATTCCTTTGTCGAGTGTTCAATTATTGATATTGTACTAAGTATGTGTTAATTAAAAGGTGAAATTATGGTTTTAATTTAAACTTCGCCCGTATTACAGGAGCATTAAAATTGTAATCGAAACATTCCTTAAATAAATGCAACTGTATTTACTCTGTGATACGTGTACAGCCTATACTTGTATGCATACGTTTTGTTGAAACATGTCTATATTCAAAATCCAATGTAACATTAACTGCACTTGAGTAATAAATTCGAACAATAAAAAATGAGAAGTATTTGAAGTTATATAATGTGACATATTTGTTTACCTTAATTTCCTCATTATACGTTATTCACGTAACTGATTCCATAGTGCTTATTAATTTGTATGTTTACTTTTCAAGATGAGAAAGTATACATTATTATTTCTTGTGTGGAATATATGCACAGAGGTTAGAAAGAAAATGTTTAAATAGTAGTATTAAAATGACTATAAAAAATTAAGATCATTGCACACAAAAAGTTGTAGGTGAAACGTATTTGTAATTGATAATGAAAGAAAAGAACGTTTCTCTACATGCATCAACGAATAGCTTAATTTTTCACTGTTCTTTAAAATATTTAAATTGAATGCAATTCATTGTAACATGAATATGTGCATAATATTATAAAGCATAACAATAATTTAAGCACTATTTTGGAATGACTCGGAGTTTACTAATTGATTCGCACTAACTATTCAAACCAACTAAATAGCATAACGTAACGTGTTATACTCAGTTTATTTCTACCGATTAAATTAGCCTTTCTATTCTATGTTAAAAACATTATTTGTTCTAACGATTCGATCTTCAGATACTAAAGATCAATGAATTATCAAAGAGTTTTATAACAAAATTTTACATCTACGGATAAAGCTGGTTTATAACACATAATTATAAGTCGATTCAACATAAAAAATGTCAAAAACATCCTCGGCTTCCGAGGAGGGGAGTTCGAGTCTTTAGCTTGACTTCCAAATGCATTAAAATGGAAATTTCGAAAAAGGATCAGCTGATTGATACGTATGAGAAGGTTTACGAAGATAAGTGTCGAATTTGTTTAAAACAGGTCGTTGAAATTTGTGAACTATTTCGAAATGGAGATGCTATTCCTCGTAAACTTATGGCTGTTGCTTCCGTACAGGTTAGTTCGCCACTCTTTTTATCATAATAACAATACGAAAACGAGTTTTTTTTAACTTTCATCTCTTTGTTTATACATTTTTTAATGTTTCCGATATTGTACATTCTATGTGAATGTTGAATAAGTTTTTAGGATCGATGTAATTTGCGCCATATACTCCAAATGACTGAAGCTAACAAGAATGGATATAGTAATTATTTGAAATTTTGAACAGATGCTATTTAAAAACCACTGTGTTTCCGAATTAGAATTCAGTGTATTCCTTCAACTGTTTTATTACGAAATAATTATTCATATAATATGCTGCAAGCAAACTTCTGTCTTCAAACTTTTTACTATTTATTGTATGTTGTAAATATTAACTATTTACAGTAATATACTATTTTAAGTGTTTCATTTAAAATTTACTTCAGAGGACAGTCTCTTGACTGCACTTATTTTAAATAATTTTGTTTACTAATTATATTAAATATAGCTCTCTCAAATTTTGTTCTAATTTATATTTGTGGAACTTATATTTGTTTTTAACTAAAAAATACAACTTAAATAAATATAGGAAGAACCAAATACAAATAAAAACACGTTTCATTTACATTTTCCTTTCTTCGATGTCGAGTCATACTCGACAAAGGAGGGTGCGAGGGGTTAATTTATAGTAGACACTTTCAGAATTTGTATACTATTTGTATTTATAAGTCCGAGTGTAATATATGTTAAGTTTTTTATGGAATAATTTGTTCGTATTTACTACTTGTATCGTTACAATATCCATCATATGTGTTTAGTTAAAAATTTAATTATTTACACTGAAGTAGTTGACTTTAATAATTGTGATATAAAATATATAATAATAAGTTTTAAATTTTCAATTATTATTACAGTAAGAAATATCTTCTTTTTTAGGTAGAAGAAGGAGACGGTTTGCCACCGGTGATTTGCTTGCCTTGTAATCAACGTTTGGACGAATCTTATGATTTTAAGCGTCAAATACAAAGTACAGACGAGAAACTTCGTCAAATTCTGAAATTAAAAGCTTCTTCCAATAACTCAGGTAGCAGTGCCAGTATAGTTACAGCAATAATCGCTGATGTGATATCTAGTGTAATTTCTTCTGAAAAGGAGAGTACAGAAAAGCAGGAAGAGTGTCCTACAAACTTTTGTCCTGACAACTTTTGCTTCACGAAAGATGATACTTCTTTTTGCTTAAACACAGAAAGAAACTTATTTTGCTACGACAGAGAAACACAAAGTCAATTATGCGATGCAAGAGAGAAGAAAAGCTCCGAAGATGTAAATGATTATAAAACTCTTTTAGAGGATCCGTTGGAACAAGACAATTCGGTTAAACAAGAATTATCTCTATACGATGAAAATAAGGGGCACAATGAAGTAAATAGTTCTGTAGAACGAGTTATTATAGTGAAACAAGAAGAATTACACTTGTTACATGGACAACAAGTGGAGCAAGGTAAAAATAATTTTTTCAAAGTTGATGTACATAATGGCGAAGTATTGGAAGATCAACGAATGTTGGACGAAACATTGAAAACAGATAGTACACAGGACGACGAAGAAAAGCCTCTTATATCACGCACAACTAGAATACGATGTACACAATGTATTAAATCCTTCCACACAGAAGTGGCCTTACAGAGGCATGTCATGGTGCATAAAAAAAAGACTAAATTACGATATGTATGTTACATATGTGATAAACAGTATTCCACTCTTGCGAAAGTGAAGAATCATGTTGCAGTTTGTCATAAGAAGGAAGATATTGATGAAACAAGAGTTAGTTGTAAACAAGAGAGGGAAGAAGCGAATACACAAGACAAGAGAATTAATAATATTCAAGTAAGTATATGTAAATTTATACAGCACTCTCTTCCAATAGTTGGGTATACAGGGCCATAGGGGAATATTTTTTCACGAAATGAAATACCCCTACCAATTTCTCTTGATACGTGGAAAACGAAACAAATGACAAACAGCCTCCTTACCCATTGTTACAGTTGTGTCTCCCAACAGTTCGCGAAGCTCTATCGTGCGTAAACGTGGTCATTTTCGTTAATCGTTCGATACTTGTTTGTGAATATGTAATAAAGAAAATGATGACATCAATTTTATATCAACATTTTACCGTATTTTAATTACTTGATAATTTGAATAAAATACGTATATACCATAATAAAAGATGTGTATCATTTTTGGTATGAATTGAACGAGCTATTAGGAGAGTTGCTTTTGAAATACGAACGTGAACATGCTTGCTCGGTGGTGGGGAGACCGTTCGAACACGATGAAACAGGAAGCGAACTATTGGGCGAGAGTACTGTATTTTATTATTCTGTGTTGTCTTTACTACACTTGTTTTAATACTAACTTAGCAGCACTAATTTCTTATATTTTAGGATAAGAGAATAAGAGTGCAAAAGAATGATGATTCCTTAAAAGAACAACGAAAGAACTTAAAATTTACTTGTAATGTGTGTTCAAAACAATTTACTTATCAAAAATCTTTTATAACTCATGTTAAAAATCACCCAGAATATAAATCGGAAGAAGTAGATGAGACCGACCAGTGTTCAGAAAAGGAAAAATTGGTAGATAACGTTGAGGAAGAAGAAGACAATGAAGAGGAAGAAGATGAAGAAGACGAGGAGGATGAAAACATTGCTGCTGAAAGTTTACAGTGTACTCAGTGTGGAAAGTTATTTGCAACAAAGAGAAATCTGAAGAGGCACCTTTCTACGCATAGCGGATTGAAGTACACTTGTGGAACTTGTGGTAAAGGATTTTCAAGGGTGGACAAATTAAAAGATCATGAACAATCAAAACATAAGGCTGAAATATTCGATAGTTCCGACTTAGATGATAAAGATGATTCAGACAGTATAAATAAGGGAAATTATTTAGAAGGTAGAAAGAAAGTAAGTGACTTCTTTTTAAGATATACAATTTTTATAATATATAAAGTTTAAAATAGAGGATTCTTATGCTTTATGTAAAAATAACTACTCTCTAAAGAATAAAAATATTTTAGGACCGTCACAATCGACCGCATAAATGTGCAATGTGCCCTAAATCCTTTGCACAGGCTCAATCTCTAACAAATCATATGGAACGTCATACGCGTGTTAAAGAAACTCAAAAAAGGTTCCTCTGCGAAGTTTGCAGTAAGTGTTTTGCACAAAGTGGTTCGCTTGTTGCACATATGCGTACACATACAGGGGTCAAACCGTATGTTTGTAATGTCTGCAGTAGAGCTTTTACAAAAAGCACCTACTTACAATTACATCTGCGAACGCATAGTGGGGAGAAACCTTACATTTGTCAGTATTGTAGTAGAGCTTTCGCACGTGCCAACACATTGGCACGACACATAACAGTGCACACAGGAGAAGCAAAATATCATTGTCAAATTTGTACAAAATCATTTAGAAGACTGACCTCATTGAATGAACACACATATACGCACACTGGTCAAAGACCTTACGCGTGTAAAATTTGTACGAAGAGATATAACAATGCTGGATCCTTATACGCGCATAGAAAAAAGTGTAAGGCACAGCAGCTATCCAATACTGGATTTGCGGTTTCTGTGGAAAATTCTGTGCCTCAACAGGATGTAAATGTGTCGCAAGTATTGATCTATTCGCAGAGAAAGCTGATGGAAGATGCTACCGTTGGACAAGTTACTCCTACTCCACAGTATATGATCGCAAATGTGCACAATCAGAAAAATTTGGGAGCAAATATTATTCAACCATTTGCAATGGACGATCCAAATGTTTATGCAATTAATTCAAAACAATTTAAGAATCCCTACTACACAATCTATCCAAATATGTAAGATAATAACGTGTGCGGAAAATTGATTAAAGAATGTCTTTTTTAGAGATGTTAGTCTGTTTTATACCTTAACTTTAAGGAGTGATAATACAAATAATGTAAATGAAAATTGAATAACTTAAGGTAACTATTGAAATAGGTAAGTAAACAAATGAATCGCTCATTGTGAATATAATATGGTTTTTTAAAGTGTTTGTACATATATTAGATGTTAATCTAGTTTTCTAATCGCACAATTTTTTACTTTTAGTAATATGAAAATGTGTAACTTAATCAATGTTGAAAGCATTCGTGAATTTACATCTTTACTAGATAACAAAAAGTAGTATACATTTTCCTTTTTGGTACATGAATATGACTTCGAAAATAGTATCACATTTATGTTATTTCAAATTGTTAGACTCACTCTCCTTTATTGTCATCTAAGTGTTTTAAATTCGGAGAGCTCTTTGTTTGAAGCATTATCGCTTCAACAGGTGGTATATCATCAGCTGTTCCTTTTCGTTGCATTCTCATCATTCGTTTCCATTGAATACCTTGCCTTGTGGGGGCTTCCATAGATCTATGTCTTCTCACAATATGTCTTGGACATTTAGTCTTCAACATTGATTTACCTAATGTAGATAAGTCTGTTTCTGGAAGTTGTAAATGGTGTACAGAATGACACCGACTTTGACTTATAGCCGGGTGGGGACTATCTTCTGTACTGACTACAAAATTGTCAAAAAATGTTACAGGGTCGTCATGTTGTTTCTCCACTTCTGGAGATTGATCCAGAGTTGATGCTTCAAACATAGGCAGATTAAAGACCTTTGGACCGTATTCTCTCCATGGATTAGAGTCACTAGTGTATGCTGCAGGTGTATCTATGATTTGTCTTATAGGCTGTGATAAGTTGGACGCACTTGGTGAAGACTGTAGAACGATTTTTGGACTTTTTGTTGCTGAAAAAAATGGTTTTCGATTCGGATCGCCTAGCAATGATGAATGTTTCACTAATTTCGAGGATTTTTTCACAGCTTCTGTTACAACTTTTGATTGATGCTCTGTTTGGTCGATCTGTGGCAACGGTTCCTGAATATCGAATTGTAAAACTGTTTCAGGACAACTTTGATCAGTCCTCGTAGGTGTGTTAGGGTCCAAGCTGATCTGGCTAAAGCAAACGAATCTAACTTAGTGAGGCTTCGTTGTGCAGTTTACTTCTATAACATTCGAAAGTTGTTTCATTTAAGTTTACCGGCTTTGGCACATTGGACTATCATTATTATGAGTAGTTAGACTCATATTTGACGTGTATAATGATTGTTTTAATGATTTCGTTTCTTCTTCATCTTCTTCTAGAACATCTGGTAAAAACATTGTTTGTTTTTCTTCTGGAATTCTGTAAATATAAGTTACATATATACATACAAATGTAGCATTTGTAAAACATAAATTACAGCATATCTGTCCCATTTAACGTGAATCATCTCTACATTTTGAATAGGTTCTAACATCTTTTTCAATCAAAAATTTGAGTGCTGTTTTTAATTCTGCAAAGTAGAAAATGGCCAATATAAAAGAATACGTGACAAATATTTTTACGTGTTCTACACTCTACTAAAATGTTCCATGTAAAAATGATTACAAATACTAACGTCATGTTCGCAACACTGCCACGGTATGTTTTCTTTTTGTAAGCAGCCGCTGCTTCAGTATATGGTAGTGTTAGATTTTCAGCATCGTAGTAAATATCTTTGACTAATGGTGGACATCGATTCATGAGAGTATCTACTCCAAGATACGATACCTATAACAGATGCAAATATTAGAATATTTCAATAGTTTTAGGATGATTCAAAAAGTGAAGAAAAATTGATTATTACTTTTGTATGACGATCGATAATCCAATTCAATTCAAAGTCTTCGTCATCATCTCCAAATGGATTAATTAATTGTTCAGCTACCTGAAAGCAATTCAATCTTGTAAATAGTATGCATATATACAATTTTGTTTGTTCAGTACATTTCACTGAAGAATGAGATACCTTTAATAACCCCATGAAGAAGAAGAATTGTAGAATCGTGAAAATTGGTATGTAAATGTCGATTTGTAGTTGAAATTGTTTGTCTTTACCTTCGATGTATTGCCGAGCTATCAATGCAACACCAAAGAAACTATACGTTGCCAATGTCACTACTTGCGTATAAACTAATGGAATAGATATCCAATCGTAACTCCATAGGAGTCCACATTTCGTACGAAATTCATTAAATTCCTGTAATCATTCAATGTTAATTTAATAATTTTAATTTTTTATCATACTTTTTATCATAGTTGTTTTCATTTGTTTCTAAATAATACGGTACCTCCATAATTAATTTTAATCCTTGAGCGTCGGGAATTCTTTGATTTACACGTGCTTCTTTTAAAAGATTAATGAACCATGTGCAAGGAATCCAATAAGTATTGAACTCCAGACTTGGTACTGCAAGAAACAATTCCAATTCTAACGATGTCATAAATCCTGCAATGTACAAACTAATATTAGCGATCACATTATTGATTTTGAACTTTATGTGATGAGGATAAATTTCATACCATTTGTATTTTGTAACTAGTTGTTAATTCAATAGTATTAGAAAATTATTAATCAACTATTTCATCTGTTAATTAAGTTATTTCTATCGAAAACTTGAATTCTGATTATTTTAACGTTCGCTAGTTTATAGAGCATTGTATTTTATTTGTAAATTTTGTAATATATATTTTTATATATCTTTCAAA
Organism: Lasioglossum figueresi; assembly: GCA_028455805.1. Classification (NCBI taxonomy): domain Eukaryota; kingdom Metazoa; phylum Arthropoda; class Insecta; order Hymenoptera; family Halictidae; genus Lasioglossum; species Lasioglossum figueresi. The sequence continues at coordinate 1,206,269 of CM052197.1, forward strand.
GCATATAAAATTCATAAAAAATGCTAAAAAAAGATTGTAGAGTATACCCAATACGCAGAGTTTTTAAAGATGTAATTAACCAGAAGAGTGTGCATCTTGATTAAAATGAACTTTTTATTGGGACTCGATGACAATGATCATCTTTATTGTTGAGATTTCTTATCATGGATTCCATCAATCTATCATAGGTTTTTGTTGCACCACTCTAATTGTCTTCAATTCAAAACAAATATAAACGCACTGTTGCTTCAATACGTGCTATGGGTTAAAAAATTAGTACGCTTATGTTAGAAAAAAACCTGTTTTATAATATATGTAAGTTTTTACTTATTAGTTTCAATATTTTACCGGAATCGACAACGTGTTCAAGTGTTGGAAATCGCTTTTTCACTGCAGAACTGATTGATCTTAAAACGAGTATTAAGGAAAGATTTAAATATCGCATTAGTGCTCTTCGAAGCATACGAGCATACTCATCATTTCCCGTAACATATAATGCAATTGAATGCATCGACCTGGAAGAACACATTAATTAGTATAAAATACGTTAGTAATTCATTGGACATTTATATTTACCATTAAACAGCGGATCTTTATACAAAATAAAAATTGTCTACCTGAATCGCAATAAACTGGGGTGAAATAGAAAATTATTTTCATTCAATGGATTGAAAATAATATAACAATATTTTTAAATTCTTCTAATGTTTTAAATTAGACTTACTCATTTTTGTCATAAATGCATAAAGATCCGCTGTCTATTTATCATTGCAACTCACTTATCTGGCCAAGGTATAGCCTGGTACTGTTCCCACCACCTCTGAGCAACATAAGAAACATAGAACCCAAGAACAAAACTTAATGGAATTAAATTAATAAATTTGTCACAGTAAATAACGATTTGCTCAAAGTCTCTGAAAGAAAATTTGATCAGTCAACTGTTTTATCTCTTGATTTATCTATCAAGAAGATTACAATTGAATTGGTGGCTGGGGCAACGTTCGATGTGAGATTTCTTCTTTGAGATTTCTATTAGCTTTTATCTCCCATAAAATTTGCTTCATACTATGTTGTTCCAGTTAATAATTTAATTTCATTAAATTTATGCAAATTTTACAGAAGAGCAAGATTTGATGGGAAAACAATAAAAACTAATAGATCTTAAGGAAATCTCACATCCAACATTGCTCCAGACACCAATTCAATTGTTCAAATACAAACCTCTTTTGCGAGGCACTAAGCAGATGTCGATAAATGGCAGAAAGTGTAGCAAAAGTTAGTAGAAACAATAGAAGTTCCCTGTAGATCAGTTTATAAAGGGAACCTCTCCACATGAAAAGGAGCCTGGTGAATCCGCCCCTCGTGGAATTGGCAACTTGATATTGATACGTCACTGTCATCTTTTCTTCATTTAGTACTTATACATTTTTTAAACGAATGTTTAATCCAAAACAAAATAACTTTGTCGTAAGAATAACAATTTCCTTCTTTTCATTGTTAATGTAAACTTTTCTCTTGGGACCCTAATAATACAGTTGAACAATTTTTGTAAAACAGTGGTATAATTACATGGTGAATGTATATAATACATGCAGATACTATTACATAATACGATAATACCTCGAGCACAGTGAAACCAAAATGCAATGCAATAAAATATTCTATTAAATTAATACCAACAATTTAAACAGTTCGTCCAGACTGTGTTGGTCAAGTAAGAGTACACTAGTTTGAAATCCATTGTATGCCTCTGTAAATAAATACAGTTAAATTTAATTTCCTTAAAATATGTAAACATTTTGTTAGAAGTTTCGACAGTACTAAGAAATATTGGGTTTTTTTTTTATTAACCCTTTGCACTCCGAATTATTTTCCAATTTTGTTGCCAACAACTCCCTACTATTTTAAATGTTTTATTTGAAATTTATATCCAAGGACAGTTCCTTAACTGCTATACTTATTTTAAACAATTTTGCTTACTAATTATATTAAATACAGCTGTCAAACTTTGTTGTAATTTATATTTCTGGAACTTATATTTGTTTTTAACTAAAATATAAGAAATTAAATAAATAAAGGTAGAACCAAATACATATAAAAACCCGTTTCATTTACATTTTTCTTTCTCTGATGTTGAGTCACACTCGACGAAGAAGTACTTCAGTCAAAACAAGAAGAATAAAACGATTTCTACATTGTTACGGCGATGGTTGTCGTTGGGAAGTGTCGGCTTCATAGTTTTCGGACTGTGCACCATCAATAATGTCGACTAGTCTTGGGACTTACGCCAAAATGCATCGCCGTTAAATATAACTTTAGACATTGAAATAACTACCGTCTGAGTAAACATACAATTTATTGGAGATTTCTAACACTCGACCGAAGTGTTGAGCTGTATAGTTGTTAATTATCACGTTAATATAGATTACGTAAATTTACATTTAAACATTATTTCATTGTATATAATTTACGATACAGACCAATTATCGTAATGTGTGTATTTTTTAAGCGTACTTTACTGCATGTTCACGATTATATAAAACGAAAGTTATTTATTCTAGAATTATTCGTATTTGCGGAGTATAAAAATTCTCAACTAGTATTCATGCAAAATATCTCTCAAATCATGCATGCACTGCAGTTGCTGCAACTGTAAAATCCCGTTCGTATTCGATCTTGTGGGATCGACGAAAAATCGAAGTTTGGAAAAACTCTAAAAAAAATATGTGTTTAGAAGATTTCATATTTTTGTAATAATTAGACTGTGGCTCTTTATGCATTTATGGTTTCAGAAGAATTTCAAAACATTTCGTCACATTTTGATATATTTCAGATCTACAAAGGCTACTACCATTGAAAATAATATTTTTATTTGGTTCCACCTTCTTGTAAATCGTCTCGAAAAATTGCAAATTGCATAAACTTCCGCAGTCTGGTAATAATTAAAAGCAACAAGTAGAAATATTATTTTGTTCGAGGAGTGCTTATTCAGTTTATAAATGCTTAATTAATCAAAGTAATTGTGACTATAAATATATGTAGCTACGAATACGCCAGCAAACGTAAACTGCAGCAAGAGTGTGTATGTGCTAATACTGAAGGTTGGCGTGAACGTTGCACAGGTACTATTTCTACAAAGTTTCGAATTATACAAAGTGTACCAGATAAAATGTAACAAGCTGTTTTCTCAGAATTCAATGAAGATATCGAATTAATTTTTTTTTAATTAAATGGTTAAGGAGGGCTAATGTTTTAGTATGTAATAAATTTTTTGGGGGGGGGGGGGGAGGCAAGCCCCCAACATTTTTTAAAATGGAAAATATTGATTTTTTGTTATTGTGATACAAAATTGTGTTTTTTTATTGCATATAGTTATAGAGTTATATTAGCGAACAATTGAAATTGCTAAGAAAGATTAGATTTTTGCTTAGGAAAGGACTAAGAAAGATGACTTACAATAAAGTATTTAGAATTCCAATGACATCATTTTGAACATTTAATAAAATATAGTATGTGATAATATGATATTTTTCGTTTCTTTCCGTTTCTTCAACGATTCAATTCACAACAAATTGTTCACTATAATTCTGTAACTATGCGCAATAAAAAAAAACGTTCAAGTAAATGCTATATTGAGTTTAATGAGAGGTATCACAATAACAAAAAATTAATAATACTTTCCATTTAAAAAAATGTTGGGGCCCCCCTTTCTCCCCTAAAAAATTACCCTCAAAAAATTTAATACACACTAAAATATTACCCCTGCTTAACCATTTAATTAAAAAATAATAATAATTCGATGTCTTCGTTAGATTCCGAGAAAACAGCTTGTAACATTTTATCGGGTACACCCTGTATATAAAATTTAAAAGTTTCCAAAGTTATATAGATGTTGTAACAAATTTCTCAAATCTAGGCAATTTGTAAGATCTTATTGCAACTTTGAATAAGCTTATATACGAGAAATATCGTAAGTGCATATACTGTATGTGTCTGCAATCGTTGCACCTACTCTGCTGTTAATGACACGTGCGCGAAGCGTCATCATTGTCTAAGTCTAACAGATTGTCTGACGGCCACGGGATGCTCCCTGAGGGAGCAGTCTAAAAATATATTGGAAACAAACACGCGACATTGGCCGAGCTACGAAATACTTCCGTTCAAGTTTTAATCTAATGTTATACATAGTTTAAGTCAGCACAGACTAACTAAAAGTAGTTCATGCTACTTTGCAGCCTATATTTAAATATCTGTTCAAAATAAAACCTCTAATCAATCGTATACAATGAAATAATAGTTTCAGATCTGTATCACTAGAAAAGTTTATTAAAAAGAATTCTACATTAATTTTTATGTTAATTTCATGAAGCATTCCATAATGGATTCTAATTCTAATGATAAAATAAAGAATTGTTCAAATTTCACGTTTGATAATGCTACTGAAGAAGAACAAAATTAAAATCGTATTGTTGGCACTACACTATATCTACGCATTATAAATTTAGATACTGTTACAATGATCTATAATACAATTACAATGTTCATAGTAACATATATAAACACAGATTATTAATATTTTATTAAATAATTTTCGAATTGATGAAATATGCATGCACTCGTTGGCGGAATGGAATTTTATAAAATGCACTCGATACCTCAACTAATTTTGATGTGTAAGTTTTAAAATATAAAAACGAATGTTATTGGTAGAAAAATAAAATCAACAATTTAAAGGTCGTCTTACAGTATTTTCAAGCTGTAGACATGGAGTATGAATATCGGTGGAAGTATTTGTGAAGAAATCTCACTAAACATTGAACAGTGTTATATTATGGACGAATGTATTGTTCTACTGATTGTCCATATATATTCCACAATTTTCAAAATGTATTCTACAACCAATTACATTAACACATGGCACTCATAAACAATGTCCTTCTCAACACGAGACGCGTAGACGTCTGTACCCGATGCTTATTAGCGACTGTTAGCGACAAACTGCACCGCTAAGGCATCTGCATCGTCATTGTGGATGCATGTTAACAGTGAAGCAGTTCAATTTCGTTTTGATGGCAGATGCCCAACTCTGAAAGAATTTGAATGTCAAGCTCGATCGTATCGAATATTGTATTTCTACATTCTACTGAAAAATATTTTCTTTTTTGTAACAAATGATCGAAAAAAGATCGACTATTAAAAACATTTCGTTCGACGATGTGCCCGTTATAGAACTATTTAAATTATACTTGGAACATTTTTCGTGGATGTAATTGGGTGTACACATATTTTTTAAAATAGTAGTCGTTGTAGATGTATACATATAAGTGCTAGTACTCATTATTTGAAACCACAGACTTAAAATCAGTACAAACCTTGCATGTGCAATGCATTTTTCTGTCTACGATTCTGAATTATCGACAGAGTAGAAAATACTCTAGTACCACAGACGAGGTATAGGAGTAGATCAATCACTCAATGCATTTTTCTGTCTCACTCTCGCAGGGCTCCAGAGCCCAGTTACCATTCCATGCCACATTCTAGCGTATCGACCAAAACTAATATTGTGGAACTTATTTGCCTACAACGGCGCTGTTACTAGGCCTGCAGGCAAGCTCGAAAATGTGAGTCGAATTCGAGTAAGTACCCAGACAACCAAAAATTTCATTTCTGCCGAGCATCTGTAAGCGCAGATGTGACCTGTTCTGCCGGCAGTCTGCCCCCGAACCTGCCTTTGCCATGCTTTGGCAGCACGGTCGCACTGATGTAGCGATGTAGGTCGCACTAAAATTTTGTCCATTTTACTGAAAAATTCGAAATACCGATTTTTGAATGCAGAATTTTATTTTGTGAACATGCAAATTTTACTTATTCTCATATTTATATTATTTTTCTTAGACTGCGGATCTTTATGCGAAATATAAATTGTCGGCATCGCTTGCAAGAGATGGAAACTATAAAAATTGCATTGGCATACCATTTTCTTTACAGTTCAATTTCTATTCATTACATTTCGAAATTTATTGTAATGTGTTCATGGAAAAAAGTGTCGTTTGACGGAAAAGAAAATTTATATTTTTTGTATGACAACTATACACTTAATTTAATGTTTAAATATTAATAATTTAAAATTCAGACTAGTCTATAATGTAATAGAAAGATTTAAATTTATATATAAATTAAATAAATTGTATATTAATTTTAAATTTATACCAGAAGGGATAATAAATGAATGAAACAGGAAATAATGAATATTACATTTTTTCATTTATTTAAATTATTTTTCTTTATTGTTCGACTTCTAACTTCTCACAAACGGTCAAATTGTAATGTTAAATATCCGAATATTTGAGTAAATCGATTTAATCAAAGATCTTTGATTCCGCCAAAGGCAGGTTCGGAGGCAGGTTCGGAGGCAGGCTGCCGGCAGAACAAGTCACATCTGCGCCTACAGGCGCAGAGCCAGAAATTGAGCTAATCCTGCCTTGAGCTGGTCGAAGCGTATAGCTTCGCCCGTATTCTGCTCAATATCTGCCTTCGGCGGGATCTGCTTCAATCTGCCTGTGGCAGGCGTGGTTGTCAGGGTACGTACTCGAACGAAGCGAGCGGCTCGAACAAAGCGACACGACTCCCACCGTAGCGAATGGTTTTCACGAAACGAACAATGTATAGTATACATTGTATACGATATACAACAGGGTGAGGCTGTGCGGGTGGTACAATCGGGCAGGGGATGATTCTACATGTAAAAATAAGTCGAAAGAAGGAATATCATTTTTTCGTTTGAACTTTTCCCACGAAACAGAGACTACACCATCCAGCAGCATGTTTTAGCATGAAACAGAACCTTTACTAGTACGTGGAAATCTAAAATCTTAAAATCCGAGGGAAAAATCCGCTCTACCGTGGGTGTGGGATCTGATCCAGGCTAAGATTCTGTGTAGGGGCAGCACTATACCGGTGGCATCGAAAACCCGGGCGTGAGCACTCTCCTATCCTCCCTGGTCGGGATACTGCAAGAAACTTTAGGGAACTGTAGGGAACTAAAATCTGACTAGATTCTGGGTCGAAACCTGGGTTTGCGCGCCAAGATTGTTTGTCCTCATTTCTGCGAATTTTGGGCTGAGTGAGGGCTCATTCTAAAGAGGAAGGTCATAGCTCCTGTGCTCGACCGATTTTTTAACGAGATTATGTCTATATCTAATAATATAAGTGTCCGAAGTAGAGACAAAATCGAGAAAAATATTTGCAGACTTCAATGTATTTTTTTGTCTCTAAAAGATTTTCTCGCTGCCATAATGCGGTCGAGCGCACTAGCTATAACCTTCCTCTTTAGAATGAGCCTTCACTCAGCCCAAAATTCGCAGAAATAAGGACAAACAATCTTGGCGCGTGATTGCATTCGCATAGCAGAGATTTCCCCATATTACGTTCATGAAGACAGAGGTCCTCTCTGATGCAGAACAAGTCTAGAACCAATTTTAGTTCAGCTAGTTTAGGCGAGAGTCTAAGTCTAAGGCGCCTAGTCAGAAGGACTGTCAACATGGAATCATAGTGTTACGTGTTCCGCTATAGGTTTATATAGTCTATAGATCACGCGAATAAATTTAACTACAATAGCGCCCTCAGCACTATACGTCCAATTAATGACGCTGAGAGGGAAAATTTAAATAAAAGAACGTCTGTAGTTACAGTAGGTCGGAGCCGTATATATATTATAGAATGCATGAAGGGCACAATAGCTTAGAATAAGTAGGGAAGCAGCGGGGGAGTTTCCGCAGAGATTCTTGACAAAATCCAGAGGAGCGTGACTGATCTAGGAATTTGGGTAAAGTCACGTATCTCTCGAGGAGGCCTCTCCAATTTCCCAAACAGACAATCGGAGTCTGGAAACTAGTCTAGATAAGAAGTCATAAATATTTAGTCAAGGACCTCTTGGAACTCCCTCCGACCCCCGTCTCTCGGTTCCACGACTCTTATTTCGGCGGGCCTTCGCCCCCACGGTTACCCCACTCTCGTACGCGCGCCACCGAGAAACCCCCACCACCAATCGCCATCGGGCTGCAACGGAGGACCAACCATCGACGAACCAGCATCCAGCAAAAGGATCCGGACTTTCTACTGGCTGAGGAAAAGGAACCCGAAAACGGATATAAACCTTGGGACGAGTCGACAAGGGAGAGATACACTTTTCATTCCGAACAAACGAATCTTAAATAAAGTACATTTTTATTTTCGCATACTCTACAAAGTTTCTTTTAACCTTCCACGAGCAGAGTGCTTCAGCGCTCCACGGGCAACCGAACCTACGAATTTCCCCTACGCACCCTATCCTGCTACGCAACAATAGCAAAACTGAAGCGTTGGCCTAATACATATATGTATGCCATAGTGAAAGCGTGACAAAGTCAATTTATGCATATTTTCGTACGATTGTAGGTTTTGGTCAGCGGTTCCAACCTGCAAGTTGGAAGAATAGAATACAACATTCAAGATTAGAATATCGATATAGCAAGCAACTCCATCTCGCGTTGATCAGGCAGTTGCGTGTTTATCAGTGTTACCAAACTCTTTTTCTGCACAGAGGTTGGTAACACTGATAAATATTCTGAAAAGCAAGGGTAGCGTTCCCCCTTATACGAGCATATTTTGAGCTGTACTAAGGTTCATTTGATAGAGGAAGGCTCATTGCACTGCGCTGTGCCCCATCATATCAGTCGAAAAAGTCTTTTAGTGACAGAAAAATACATTGAATTCTGCGGTTGTTTTCTCGACTTTTTCTTTACTTTGGACACTCATATTATTAGATGTAAACATAATCTTGTTAAATCATGAGCTGAGCGCGGTGTATTTAACCTTCCTCTTTAGGATGAGTCCTCATCCAGCACAAAATCTGCACAAATAAGGACAAAAACCCGAAGCCTGCAAACCCATGTTTCGACCCAAAATCTAGTCAGATTTTGTCCCTACATAGTTCCCTGCAGTATCTCGACCTGTCCCGAGTCGGGAAAGTACCGATATTTTACGAGGTGTTCAAGGTTTCTCATTTTATCGAGAATTTTACTTTACCGAGGCTAAAATCAACGTGCATGCGCGAGAAATCTTGTACAATATCTCATAATGCACCGTGATCTCTCCACAGTATCTCACAATCTCACCATTCACCACTACCCTGACAACCACACCTGCCACAGGCAGATTGAAGCAGATCCCGCCGAAGGCAGATATTGAGCAGAATACGAGCGAAGCTACGCTTCGACCAGCTCAAGGCAGGATTAGCTCAATTTCTGGCTCTGCGCCTGTAGGCGCAGACGTAACTTGTTCTGCCGGCAGCCTGCCTCCGAACCTGCCTCCGAACCTGCCTTTGGCGGAATCAAAGATCTTTGCGATTAAATCGATTTACTCAAATATTCGGATATTTAACATTACAATTTGAACGTTTGTGAGAAGTTAGAAGTCGAACAATAAAGA
>CM052197.1:1217689-1228984 GCA_028455805.1 Lasioglossum figueresi
AATCGTATAGTACAATATTAAAAAAGTTTTCGGCTTTTTTAGAGCGTCAGAATATTGATCCGAGTCACTGTACGTGTATTTATCTTCTACAAGGACCGTTCCATGCCAAATCGATTACTTTTTACAGGCACCGTCATCGATTTTGTTCTAAATGAAATATGATGTGGTGTATGTGAAAATTAGGGGTGGGCAGGGGAAGTGTGGGGGGGGGGGGGGGCGTTTAATACATCCTTTTGCCCGTTTAGAATTTTTTTGGGTATTACAGAACTTCGAAACATGCAATTTTTTACCATTTTGGCGATAACGCGTCTCGCTTACGAATTATTATCTCGGGAAATGTTTGTCCGACTATGCTACATTTTTTCCCCTTTAATCGGAAAGGATTGGACTATTACAATATAATTTTTTCAACCTCGACAATCAGCATGATAAGAAATGTCAAAAAATTCAAACAAATTCTTTATTTCCTTTTTTTCGATGAGGATCCAGACTGATTTCAATTAGGTATCCCCGTTTCTGGTAAAGGCGAGTCTTGTGCACCGATATTATCGTCCGTTCTCTATATCGCAGGTCTCGAGGAAATACCAGCAAACTGTATACGACTTAGGAACCCTAATTATACCTCGAGAATAATATTCGAACCGGTGAGGGTTTCAGGGTTAATAAAGAATCAAAGAACGAAGGGTCGCGCCGAGAGTCGTCACTAATATTGTTCTCGAGGAATAAATAGGGCTATTTAATATTTACAGTCGGCTGATATCTCTCGAGCCCACCGGTATTGACAACGGACCGTAATAGCGGTGCGCTCGGATTAGCTCTACCTTTTTCTTCTTTTTTAAATTTATAACGGCGATGGGGAAAATGCACTGACGCAGGTAGTGCGGTACTCGCAAATGCACTACCCACTAAAAACCCCACCGCACATGGAATTTACAACTCCATCTCCTTCTTTCGCCCAGCGAGAATAATCGTAGGGTCCCGCTATCCGCAATATCGCCTACGACCATCCCGACGAATCGTCGCCAGGGCAATCTTTCTCCACGTAAATACTCAGTTTCGACTGGATTAATTCTACCTGAATCGGAGGTATACGGCGCGCCGTCGCCGTGTTTACGGCCCTCTAACAAAACCCCAGTAATCCGCAATAACGAAATGCCTACAGAGTGTCTTTGCAATACAATTGTGCGCACGAAAACTCCATGAACGACACGAAATTTCCGGACCGGACTCTTGCCGTCGTTGCCCTTCGATCGACTGGGGTGAAACATTTAGAAAGAATCTTTGCAACAATTCGATTTTATTTATTTCTTATTGTGTACACATCTTTTATACGTATTTACACATTTTCAAAAACGTAATACCATGATAAATTTACGAAATTTCATAAAAATTAACATAATACACACAAGATCGTACGAACAATGAATTGTACAATTTCGTAGTGATATATAGAAACATACATACATATATAAATACACACATACATATGTATATTGAACATAATCGGAGTGTATCACGTTACAAGTAAGAGGATACTTAAGTATAACGTGAAGAATTTTAGTGTTCGCTATTAACAGCACGTATATTACTTAATATATATATCTGACATATCTAACTGATATATAATACTTTTCATTCTCGATTTCAAAGTGAAATTTCTCTTTTCTATTGCTCTGCATCGGTAGGTGGAATTTTACTTTTGCTCGTTATTATCGTAACTACAAGTAGAAAACATCATTTGTTACGGTGCACAATTATATCTCCAGGTTGAAACATTGTATGCAGATACATAAAATAAATTTAGACCATCGAGGGCGACGACTACAGTTTCCTCGTTATTATTTGATACTAAGGATGAGAGAAAAAGATATAAGACATTGGAAGTTGATCGCGTTGACCTTGTGGTTGCTGAAGGTCTTTTATAAATATCGATACTATCGGTAGGCAGCAGTGGATCGTGCGAAAGCACCTATACAAAAGACAAAATACCTACAAAAGTACTATAAGTCCTATAAATCTATATAAGTACCTATAAAAGATGTAAACAAATTTCATATTATGCAATGTACTAGACAATTGTTAGAAAGTTTCTTGTACCTCTTGAATATTTACAGTAACATCTTTCATGTTGGAATACATAATATGTCTCCAAATGTTCTCCGGCAATTTTCCGTGATAGTGTTTGATTCGTTGTTGTCCAGAGTATTTTATATAAACATCTTTACTATCGACTCGATTCAATACAGCATGCACGTTTTCACGTAACCATGGCAAAAGGTCTGCTTGTTTCCATAAATGAAAATTGCGCGCCACGTACAGCTGCTCTAACTTTTCCAGGGTTGGTATCTTGCAAGTCTTATTTTTAAAGTACTCGTGATTCCGTACCTACGTATAAAGTTACAATAAAGTATTTGTTTTAAAACTGTAACTACAACTACATTAACGTTGCAAAGATACCTTCTCGTCGATCTGGATACTGCATTTATCCACCAAAAGCATTAGCACTTCTGGGAACATTAATATAGCGTTCCGTAAAAGTCTACTGGCCCACGTTTCGTTGTCCAAGTGAAAATGAGCTAACGCCAAGCTATACGTTATATTCGGCAGATGCGTCAAACGCGTTGTACTATCCCATAGGTCGCAAAATTCAATGAACCATTCATATTCTTTAGCTCTTAAAGCGTAGAAGTCGATAATAAGAACTGCAGCTAACGGATCACCTTCTGGATCAAGCGATAAAAGTAACTTACAGAGTTCCAAACTTGTTCTGAAATATAAAAATCCATACGAAAGTATAAATACAAAGATTAAACGTGCATAAGTGAATAATCTCGTCGTTTTACCTGTAACATGCACGTCCGCCGATAAAGTTCAAGTGCCTGAACAGAGTAACGAAAAGAGCACGATTTTGTTGTTTCTTGTAGTCTAACCTACAGAGACCGGTCGTAACGTTAAACCGCGGATGGAACGCACATTCTAAGCAATATAACGCTCGTTTCGTGTACTCTGCGGCGTCTTCTAAATTTTCGTCGAGTACGCAAAACTCTGCTAACTGTAGCATCGAATCTACGTGATAGCAATACGGAGTTATTACGTCCTGAAACACATTAGATTCGAATTAACACGCGAATTAATTTCGGAAGGAATTTCCCTTTTCAAAGCAAAATAGTATTACTTACAACAATATTTTCAGAATTACACCTATCCCATGCTTCCAAAAATTTTAAATAGATCTGTCTGTACGAAGGGTCATGTTTGTACACAAAGTATTGGAAGTTACTGTCGGTAGCTGCCATGGTTTGGTCCACCGACATAGAAAGACCACACTTATTGATCGGCGGCCAATTATCTTTGGCACAAACAAGCCAGGTTTTTCTCAAATGACCCAAACGAGGCCTGTTTCTTCTGTTGCTATTAGAATTGCAATTCGATTGCATTCAATTAGTCTGTAGGTTTACGATAAAACATAAATAAACACTGTTATACATACCTCCGTTCGGCTTGCACATTTTCACTGCCAAATATTCTTTTAAGTTCATTGTAAGGATTCAAATGTTTGTATTGCATCTGCAACATGTTCTCTTTGGATTGTTCTTCCATCCACTGTAAATTATTCGTGTCTTGAGAACTACAACCTGGTAGCGGGTCTCCGAACACTTCCCTTATACTCCTTTCAATTTCATCTGTGGCTTCTACTTCCGCATGATCGACTGTTTGCCGAGTTTTCAAGATGGCCGCCTTCCTTCGTCGTTTCCTCCTTTTTTTACGTTTGACCTCATCATTGGTATCTTCTTCCACATCTTGCTGTTGTTCGCTTTCTTTGTCGTCTGTTTCAGAATTTAGATTTAACTGAAAAAGGGAAAACATATGTACAATATATCAACATTTAGCACACTAGAACAGGTGTACTAAACTTGGATAGCCAGGAAGCTGCAGGGTGAAGAAGCGTGCAAAGAGAAAGCTGTTGAGAAACTTCTCAGTTTTAAAAATAAGGAACTTACCACATCAAATAAATTAAATGTCCTGTGTTTTACTTCATGAACGATTAGATCCTCTGGTTCAATCTCGCTTTCACTATCATTCACTGGTAATGCAACACCTCCGTACACTTTTCTCATATACCGTGTGGACATGTTTGATAGAAATGATGCCGCACTTGGTTGAATCGTTAAGAAAACGTAATAAATATCGTTGAATTTTTTTCGCCACTTGTCAATATCGTTCCACTAAAATATAACAGATTATAATTCCGTACTGTGATGCCAGAAAAGTGGGACGTGGTATTTATCCCCATGCAGGATTAGCCGGTTCAGCCCCCACTCTGACGTATCATTGGCTCCTTACGTTGCTTCTATTGCGCAAGCGCTACACACACATGCGTACCTCTAGTCTGGCCGTGTGTTCGAAATTCAAGTTTTTCCGAAGTTTAATAGTTCATCTTAAAATATGTAAAAAAATAAGATATGTTAAATATGTTAAATATAATATTGGGTTTAATGGTCCATCTTAAAATATGTTTTCTATTTTTTAAATAATTATTTTCGTTGATTTTTAAGGTATAGCCGGTTAAGATAGTCCAGCGGGTCCCAAACACAAACTGATTTTTAGTAAAACCATGCTCAATAAACAATTACGAAAAAATTCATGATTCTTCTACTTAATGGCACAAATGACTGAGATTCTTTTCAGATTCTTCCAATTATGTAAACATGTTTAACTAAATTGAAAATCTTCAAACATCCGAAGAAAATGTACATTTCGTATTGAAGTTGAACAGATACCGGTTTTATAAACATTCAATAGTTGGATATTATTGAAACAATTGTCCTTAATTTTTTTCAGAATTTTTTATAAATTGTATCGGTGTTAAATAAATCAATATCAATTTCGCGGCGAACGGCCGCGCTAGTGGTGAGCGCTACTGGCGGCAACTCATGTCGGGCGAAGATATTTTGCTTTCTGGTTCGATAAAATCGTCGACGTTTGATACTGCAAAGGGTGGTTTCTCAAGATAAAAGTCTACTCTATCGCGTTATATAGTTCGATTTTACGCTAGACCCTTATTTTTTAAGATAAACTGATAAATATCCTCAAAAGTTGGCGCAAGAGTGGTGTGTCTCCATCTTTAACGATTGTTTAAATATGTTTACACATTCATAATGTATTACTAGTGCATCTCACTGTATTCTGAAAAGTCTACAGAATCTTTTGCTATAAAGAACAATTCAATATCTTCTATAATAACTTCACAATATTTGTTTAAATCTGGAAAATATGATTTTTCTCAAAATTATGTTTTTCAAAAACTGTGCGATCAGAGGAAAAATTAAGGGCAGATTCAGAATTAGCCCAAGAAACTCTATAAGCATCACCCAACAGTAATTGTTGAACATGAAAAGAGTTTGATTTTGTTGGTTAGTGTAACGACTGTCGTATTATTTGGTCTGGAAACCGCGTTTCTGAACGCTCGAATATGTCGCGCTTGAGACTAGATACATATTTTTATTTTTTGATGAAATGTCTTGTAACCGGGGTCATAGCAGCTAGGTGTCAAGACACCTCCGTTGATCCGACGTTAGGGGATCAGTTTACTACTGTCCGCGACAAAAAGATGGCACACCCGTAAATATTGCTATTTCTGAAAACTGTGATGAAATTTGATACGTTTCTCTCCGTGTATGTACTTCGGTGGAGTTTTAAGGTTACTTACACCGACGGAGTTAAGCGGAGGTTACAGATTCTAGTCTAAATGTAAACAACCGGGGTCACCGACGCGACAAAATGATGGCACATTCTTAAAATTCTTTCTCTGCAGTTGGCACTAGACCGTCAGACTGTTTGTATCGTGTACTATTTTACTGTGCATTAAATATTGTGCGTGTTTCTTATCTTCTATTGAAATTACACTATGGGTAGTAGAAAATCTTCATCCGATGCTGAAATAAAAACGATTTTGACATTGCGTAAAGAGAATTACTCGGTTTCAAAAATTGCACGTATTATACATCGAAGCAGAAAAGTGGTGTATAATTTATTAATAAATCCTAAAACATACGGTAAAAAAATGAGTTCCTGTCGACCGAAAGCAGTAAGCGATCGCGGAAAACGTGCAATTTTAAAAGAAGCTTCGAATTTTTCGGGAACAGCACGACAAGTCGCTAAAGCAGCTGGCGTGCATACAAATGTACGTAATGTGCAAGGATAATAAATGAATGTCCGCACTTAGTTCGAATAAAATTGAAAAGAAAACCACCTTTAACTGTTCAGCATAAATCGGAGGGTCTGAAATTTGCACAAGAGCAGATACATTGGAGAAAAAAATGGCGTCGTGTTATTTTTAGCGATGAGGAAAGGTTCAATCTAGATGGGCCGGATGGTTTCGCAGACTATTTTCACGATCTGCGGAAAGAAGAAAGAATATTGAGCCGCAGACGCATAGGTGGCGGAGGAGTAATGCTTTGAGCCGGAATTGGTTATCGAGGAGTGACCGAAGTAAAATTTATTAAGAAAACTATGAACAGCAAAATTTATATAGATTCGATAGACGAACAATTAACGAAATTCGGACAGACAACTTCCGGGGAAAGAAGTTTCAGCAGGATAATGCAAGCGTGCATACCGCAAAATCCGTTAAGCGATACTTTGAGCAAAACAAAATTAGTGTCTCAAAGTGGCCAGCATGATCGCCGGATCTCAACATAATTGAAAATTGTTGGGCACAACTAGCAAGACGTGTTTACGAAGGCGGAAGACAATACCAAAGCCTTGCAGATTTAAAAACGTGCATAGAACAACAATGGACAAAAATACGGCCAAAATATATTAAAAACCTCTTTAAGTCACTTCCGAAACGTATGTTGGCTATTCTGGAAAATAAGGGAGGCCACGCAAAGTATTAAACACAATGTTATATATTTTATGTACGTAAATTACGTTTTCTTTTGTATATGTGCCATCATTCAGTCGTACCGATTTTTGTTATTTTCTTGTTTCCATAAACAAACGGACATTTTCTTTAATTTCATTGTCTGTAATGTAATTTATTATGTAATAAAAATGTATAAGACCAAGAAAGACTAGATTTATTATGTCCAAATGACGAAAACATTGAATTTTCGAGGTGTGTTATCTTTTTGTCGCGGATTGTATATGCAGGTAGGCGGTACGGGTTCGAGTTGGACGATTGGGGCATATTGTTAAGTTTTTACTGCTTTATGACTGGGAGATTTCGAGACATTGACGGAGTTTTCTGGCGATCAATTGTGTTGCAAAGACAAGCTGTAGTGATTTGGTTATTGCGGATTACTACTATACGTATAGTGTGCGACGACCGTTAAGGACCTACTGACCTGCATCGCCGTGCCGTCACAGTTTTTACGGCCCTCCAATAAAACCGCAGTAATCCGTATTACCCAAATTCCTACAGCGTGTCTTTGCAATACAATTGATCGTCAGAAAAACTCCATAAAGTTACCCGGACCGGTTCGCCTACCTGCTATGACCTGGGCTACAACACATTTCAACAAATTTAAATCAAAATATGTATCTAGTCTCAAGCGCGACATATTCGAGCGTTCAGAAACGCGGTTTCCAAACCAGATAATACGACAGTCGATACACTGATCAACAAAATCAAACTCTTTTCATGTTCAACAATTACTGTTGGGTGATGCTTATAGAGTTTCTTGCGCTAATTCCGAATCTGTCCTTAATTTTTCTTCTAGTCGCACAGGTTTAAACAAATATTGTGATGTTATTATAAAAGACATTGAATTGTTCTTTACAGCAAAAGATTGTGTACACTTTCCCGAATACAGTGATAGTCACTACTAATACATTATGAATGTTTAAACATATTTAAACAATCGTTACAGATGGAGAGACACCACTTTTGCGCCAACTTTTGAGGATATTTTTCAGTTTATCTTAAAAAATAAGGGTGCAGCGTAAAATCGAACTATACCTCGCGATAAAGAAGACTTTTATCTTGACAAACCACCCTTTGAAGTTTCGTACGCCGACGTTTTTATCGAAAAAGAAAGCAAAATATCTTCGCCCGACATGAGTTGCCGCCAGTAGCGCTTACTACAGTGGCCGAAATTTTTATAAAGTCAGCTTCGTATTCATAGATATTTGAAAAATATCACCATTTTCGTTGATTTATCGTATCTGATCTTGTGCCTTGTTGACACTCTGATAGAGGGACTACGTAATGTAGACCGCTATGGTCAATATTTACGTTTGTTTTAATTTTCTTCTGCGTGATGCAGAACACAAGTGCGAAATTGCTATAAAGTCACTTTGCGTTTCTCTGGATTCCGAGCAGAGAACTATGGAAAATTTGAAATATTCTACAAATATTAGTTTTAGGAGTCGTAGAAATCCTGTTTCTTATAATTTGATTCGCGTGTATTAGAATGCCGAGAGGAAAAGTGCTGACAATTGAAGAAAAAGCGTGAATCGATGCTTATAAAAATATGGGCTGCTTTAATCGTGCAATTGCTAAGAAAATTAATCGTTTATATTCTGTGATTAATAATTATATCAATTTACATGAAAATTATGGAAAAAATCATTTTAAAGGTGGTAATAAAAAATTGTTAAAGAGACAACATTTATTATTAATGAGGTCTAAAACTAAGCAAAGGAAAAATGCAGCATAATTTAGAGCTGAATTGGAGCTTCCAGTAACAAAAAGACGCGTGCAACAACTTTTAAATTCTTCCGGGAAATTTGTGTGGACGAAAATGCAACGTAAACTAGGCCTAAAAGAAGTACATAAACAGGCCCGTCTTGATTTCGCACGGGCACATATGTCCTGGACAAAAGAGTGGGAGTCTGTCATTTTTTCAGATGAGAAAAAATTTAATTTGGATAGGCCTGATTGCTATAAATATTATTGGCATGATCTGAGAAATGAGAAAAGTGTGACAATGAGTCGTAACTTTGGCGGTGGTTCCCTAATGATATGGGCTGCGTTCACAGCTGACAAGAAACTCCAATGTGTTGCATAAATCACAAAATAAATTCGGAAAATTATACAGATTTGTTAGACGTGGTTCTAATACCCTTTACAGAAAATATTGAAGATGACAATTGTATTTATCAGCATGATAATGCTGCGGTACACGCGTCGAAGCACACAAAGCAGTGGCTTCTCGAAAGAAACATCAATGTTTTGCCATGGCTTGCTTGTTTCACTAATACAAACCCTATCGAATATGTTTGGGGTATCATTGCGCGACAAGTTTATAAAAACTGCAAACAATACGACTCCATTATCGAACTAAGGGATGCGGTGAATGAAGCGTGGGCGTCTGTTAAAACAGAATAGCTACAAAAGTTAGTTTCGTCGATGCCCAATCGTATTTTTAATATAATTCAAGAAAATGGAGGCTACGCCAGATATTAAAATAGAAATAATAGAAAAACAATCGTTAATTTCAACTTTATCCGTGTAAAACGAAAGTGACATTATAGAAATTTCGCAGTTTGTTCGGCGTAAAATTATATTTTTCTTTTCTTTTATCGATAAATGTTATACTTGTGTTTTGAGATCGGTGTGTATGCTTTCTTTATGTAATCCTGAAATGCTACTAAATACAAATTTTTCATTGGTACGGTATAATAATAAGAATTCATTACAAAACACAGTGACTTTATTGAAATCTCGGCCAGTGTAGATTGATTGGGCGATTGCAATTTTAAATTTAATATGGTGAGGTGATTTATGAGGTCAACAATAAATGAGAGTTCGCACAGAATTCTACTACATTGGAAAATAATAGAGTGAGCATAGAAATGTCGAATCGACTGAGCCCTCTTTCTTTTGTTTTACATATACGGCATACGGTACGTACGGGCCTGAGGAGCTCCGCGGACTACGGTCGCTACTGGGAGCGAGACACGCGGGCGGGAGAAGTGGGCGTCTCCCTTGAATATGCCACCGATCGAGCAAATTTTGGACATGCCTGAGTAGAGCAATAGAAAAGAGAAATTTCACTTTGAAATCGAGAATGAAAAATAATATATATATGTATACATATTTTTCACGCAATAACTACGATTACGAAGATAATATACAATTCGTATCAAGTAATATATCTGCTGTTAATAGCAAACACTAAAATTCTTAACGTTATACTTAAATATCCACTTACTTGTAACTTCATACACTCCGATTATGTTCAATATACGCATGTATGTATGTATGTAAGCATGCATGTATATCTCTACGAGATTGTACAATTGATTGTTCGTACGATCTTGTGTGTATTATGATAACACTGTCCAACACCAAATTTGTTTCCCTATAACTGTTGGGTGCACCTTATAGAGTTTTTTGCGCTGATTCCGAATCTGGCCTTAATTTTTTAAAGTCCTTTTTAGTATGAAATATACTATGAACAAGAGACTAACATTCAAAGAATACATAAAATAATTTATACAGACTAAATACATTAATAAATAATAAATAACAATGGTATAACATTTAAATAAGCTGACATAATTGCGCGCTTATAGCCACTGCATCGCCATTACGCCGCGTCGCTCTGTATCCCGACAAACGACCGCGTTAGTGGCAGAGCACCACTGGCGGCAACGCATGTCGGACGTAGATATTTTGCACTCTGGTTCGGTAAAAACATCGATGTCGGAAACTTCAAAGGAGGGTTTCTCAAGATAAAAGTCTGCTCTGTCGCGTGATATAGTTCAATTTTACGCTGGACCCTTATTTTTTGCGATAAATTGAAAAATATCCTCAAAAATCTGTGCAGAACTGGTGTCTCTCCGTCTTTTATGATTGTTTAAACATGTTTAAACATTCATAACGCATTAATATTGCATATCATTCTACTCGGGAAAGTCTACAAAATCTTTTGCTGCAAAGAACAATTCAATATATTTTATAATAACATCACAATATTTGTTTAAAGTTGAAAAATGTGTTTTTTTTCAAGGCCATGTTTCTCAAAAACTGTACGTGTAGGAGAAAAATTAAGGCCAGATTCGGAATCAGCGCAAAAGACTCTATAAGGTACACCCAACAGTTATAGCGAAACATAAAAAAAGTTGAAATTCGTTGGACAGTGTAATTTTTATGAAATTTCGTAAACAATCATTGTATTACGTTTTTGAAAATGTGCAAATACGTATAAAATATACATGTACAATAAGAAATAAAAAAATTCGAATTGTTGCAAAGATTCTTTTTACATGTCTCATCGCAGTTGGTCGAAGGCCAACGACGACAAGGGCCCGGTCCGGAAATTTCGTGTCTTTTGTGGAGTTTTC
>CM052197.1:1233008-1244567 GCA_028455805.1 Lasioglossum figueresi
ACTTTACTTTACTTCATGGTACTTCACTTTACATTACTTCATGGTACTTTACTTTACTTCGTGGTACTTTACTTTACTATACTTCATGGTACTTTACTTTACTTCATGGTGCTTTACTTTACTTCATGGTACTTTACTTTACTTCATGGTACTTTACTTTACTTTATGGTAGTTTACTTTACTTTACATTACTTCATGGAACTTTTCTTTACTTCGTGGTACATTACTTTACTTTACTTCATGGTACTTTACTTTACTTCTTGGTACTTTACATTATATAAAGTAGGAAGTCGGTAAGGTAGAGCGCGACATTGAAATGATGAAAAAATTTATTTCGAGTTAGCAAAAATCCTTCTGGCAATCGTCATTTTAGTCAAAAAGGAATCTGTTTTGGAAATTTCATCAAATTCTGAGAATGGACGTTATCGGAAACACAGCCGAAGGGGGTGTATGGTTTGAGGTTGTACCGTGGTAGTTGAACAGACGAGTGCTGTCCCCGTTTCGCGAAAATTTCGTGTATCGGATTCTTGCCAGGTGAGTGCGAAACTGCGAAGGCATTGCCGAACGGCAAGGCGCCAAATTTATACTAATCTCGTATAGAGATCATTCGCGATAAACATTTTTTTTTGCTTTTTGGCTGTGGTTGGATGTTTCCGTTACCCCGGAATTATAAGGAACGCTGGGGAACCGTTTAGCAGAGGCACCGAATTCGAATTCGTCGCCCACATATTTCGGTTTTTCGTTTCGTGTAGGCGTGTACCCTAAGGGTACGATCACAGTGGCTCCGACGTTCGACCGTTTTCGTGACGTCAGAGACTTCGGACAGACATTTCAAATTGTGTGGGTAGGCCCGTATGCGAGACCCTTCCAGCTCCGTCCGACTTCAAATAATTTTCATGTCGCCAATTTTGAGGCATCCGTATTTTGAAAAACGGGTCCATAAAGAGGACACTTGGGGCTATATTATCATTATTTTTATTTTTTCAATTTTCGGGTGCTGTGATAGCAATGCACCTGTTTAAAAAAACAATTGCAAAATAAACTATGAAAACAAATATTTTTTCAACTAAAATAATTTTTAATAAATACTCTTATGGATTCACGATGAGCACTTAACCCTCATTTCCATCGTTTTGTTACAGTTGGACCGTTGTAATTTAATGAAAAACTTGTGAATCCTCATGTTACACCTCCGTAAAACGATCAATTTTCAAGATTTCAAAGAATTCTTTGTGATATGTAAATCTAGTCTAAAGACTGCAACATATCCAATATAAACACAAGAGATAAATAGAAAGACGATTACGTAACAGAGCACATGTTCGCAAAATAAGAGAGTGATAAAAGTGTGAAGTAGAGGGGGGTTGTTGCTCGCTCGCTTTTCGAGCTCGCGAGAGGGTTAGTGGTACGGATGTTATTTGGTGTGTGACTCTCCAAGAGACTTCCCGATTCGTTAGTTGCAGTATGTTATTATCATTATTTAGTGTACGTTTTAAGAAGATTATACGTTTTCAGGGAAATTCAATAGTTTTCTACTTATCAAAATGTTTGCTATATGGCGTCGCATTAAACCAATATCGTATGCTCGTTGCTCGCTTGGTTTCTTGTTATAGCCGAGTAATGTTGCAAAATAAATTGCAAATGCTCCACAATCAAACGCATTGTTTTGATATTGTACTCTGTGAAATATATATTTCTTATTATATTTATAAAGGGCATTCAAATAATCTATTACATCATGGTTCAAATGATTACCATTAAAACTATCATAAATGTGTACATTTCCGTTACCATCAGATCTTGTGCAAATCCAATGTCCTACTACCTTTTTTCCAATTTCACCAGTGTATATTATCTGAATATTCGTCTCATGTTATGGGATCTCTTGTAAATTACTCATAAAAGCTCGAACGTAACCAGTATCTTGAGCAAAGTTGTATATTCCACGCTCCTATCTTTATACTTTATTTTTGGTTCCCCTTAGGGTTACAAATCCTTATACACTTCACCTCTCATTCACACTCACTCTACTTTCTGTTTCCTAACCCTTCCCTCACCCCCCCCCTCTTCCCTCATTGCCTTCATCAACGTCTCCCTATAGACTATATAAACATAATTATCAACCTCCTTTTTTTTCTCCTCACTTGCCTGTTGATCAAGTGGTTCAGCACATAAATGTTGTAAATACAACCCACCCCATTTCTGAATCCCGTCTGACTTGCTTGCAATAACTTTTTTCCCTCCACTTCCTCTCTTAACCTTTCTGCCAGAACAGCCGCATATATTTTATACGCCGCTTGCGTGAATTTTCTGTAATTTCCTGTAATTTTCTACTTTACTGTTATCTCCCTTCTTAGCTATCGGCACTACTATTCCCTCTTTCCAATCTCCGGCATCATTTTTATTTTTTAAACGTTAAAATACATTTTCTATTCATAATGTTATAGCTGGCGTCAAGACGAATCCAACGATCATACTCTTTTATGACCCTAAACCCATAAATAACGCTACGTTCTCTTTGTTTCTGTTTTTCGGCCAAATACCCCACTGTGCGTCGCATCGCATCAACGTGCGGTTCATAGATGAGATATGGGGCGCTTTTCACACGCATGCGCGAGTTTTTGCAGGGACGCGTCTCCAAAGTTTGTGGGGGACAATAGTGGGGGAGTATTATTGGCGGGACGTCTAGCGGAGTCCGTTACGACATACTTAATTTTGTTATTATATATTTTGTTTAAAGTTATTTTAGTACCCTTCCCTTCCTTATTCCTAAAATAAAGAAATAGAGTAAATTATATTATATTGTGCATACATGCATAAATATTATATATTAATATATTGTATATTGTGTACGTATGTGTACATTAAATTTTAATATTTACGTATATATATACGTATATATACATATATACACACTTTACATTCATTTTTTAAACTCAAATCGTAATACATTTTGCGTAATTAACAGGGCGACCAAGGTACCCGATTTTCGTACATGACTGAGGCTAGAATCGTCGCGCATGCGCGTGAAAAGCGCCCCATATCTCATCTATGGTGCGGTTACGTGAAGTGAGGTTAGTTTAGCACATCCTCGTGCACGTGTTCGTACACTAGTACAGTATTCCAATTAATAAAAAGCGTGTGTGAGTGATTCGATAACTTCAGCCATTTGTCACGATTGTGTTGGTGAAACTTGTCACAGCCATTTCAGGAAAGATTTCATTTTATGTTTACTTTCAGTCATTGAAACATTACCGGCGAAAGGAAAATACAAAATTATAATTAGGTTGGAGAGGAAATTCTATCGTATTTTAACACTAACCCTACCAACACCGGTTGAAATGACTGGTTCCAGGTTTTTTATTTTATAATTAGAAAAGTAATAAAACTGTTTTCATAAGAAACGACTGTTTTTATTGTTTTAATTGCTTTTTTTAGTAGTGCACGTATTACAATAGGAGCTGCACAAAGTCCAAATAAAATCAATCTTGTCATTTTTATAAGGAAACGTGAACCAGTTACTTTTGAGGCTCTGTAGGTTTAATGTTAAAGAAAACATTTGTAACAATGTATGAAAATACATGTTTAATATTATTTAATTATATAATTTCCATTATTCGTAACAATATATTGCCATTTTTCAGATAACGTGTAAATTCCTGTTTTCCAATGACTTGCTAGTTAACATGTGTTTTTGATTTTCAAACAAAATTACCTGCTGATTTAAAATACGACATAGCTTTCCCTCCAACCTAATATATTCATGCTAAAATCTTCCCGTTTATTGGACAATGCTTCTCATCAAGAAATTCTAATTCTCAGAAGCAGCCAAAATTTTTAATAATAAAATTCATAATTTATATTTTATAATTATATAAATAAATATGAATAAATATTATGAATTATTGTATATATTAGTGTTGTATGGGCGATTGTATTATATTGTACTATCTCAGATAGCAAAAAAGCTCGATTCTGACCAGGGCACTTATGACCGTGTGGGCTCGTAAAGTTCCCTCGGCCCAAACCTGGCACAAGCAGCCCTGGGCCCGGCGGGCCTGGTTTCTGCCAAATTTTAAGTAGGTCCGAGATTGTAAGATGGCATAAAGAAAATTTTTACTCATTTACTTTTTACTTATTTCACATGCAAGGAGGGAAAACGGAATAATAAACCTCAATGAATGATATACTCGTTTAATTTCATTTTTTATATTAGTTTTCCTAGACTGCGGATCTTTGTGCAAAATAAAAATTGTTTACATCTATTGCAAGAGATAGAAACTAAATTGAAAATGTTATATCTATACGCAAAAAAATGTAGAGGCGAAAAGAAAATTTATATTTTTTGTATAGCTACATTTATTTTAATGCTAAAACATTGATTTCAATCTCATATATTTAAAATTTAAGATATATTAAATACGCCGCAAAGAGTTGGTGAAGACACAGGGACAATAGCACAAGGAATAATAAATATTATGATTTTTTATTTGCTTGACTATTGCATATATTTTTATTATTTTACATGCTGTACATATTTTTGTATTTCCCATTGAGCAAAAAAACACGAATATAGACGTGTTAAGTCGTGGAAATGACAAAAAAGTTAAAATCTTTACACCGACCTAAATCTATATACAGGGTGGGGCAATAACTACGTCCACCTTGAACATCTCCGTTATTTGTAATAATATGGAAAAATGTTATGAAGAAAATTTGCACGGTACAGAGGGGGACATGTCGTGACAGAAACATTTCCTACGAGGGTGGAGGCATGGATGACACTTCCAGGTCACCTTGTTCTGTTTAAATGGAAACACCTACTTTCTGTATCATGAATCGATAGACCATCGAATTCCATTTGATAAGTAGAAAACTATTGAATTTCCCTGAAAACGTATAATCTTCTTAAAATGCACACTAAATAATGATAATAATATACTGTAACTAACGAATCGGGAAATTCTTTGTGTGACTCTTTGAGAGTCACAAACCAAATAACATGCGTACCACTAACCCTCTCGCGAGCTCGCAAAGCGACTCCCCTCTAGTTTAAATTTTTGTCACGTTGCGTAGCAAACCAATTGTTCTAACTTCTTCGAAAAAATGTCAAGTTGTATATTCCAATATTAAAAAAGTTAATTGTATTCTTAAGAATGTCCGAATATTAGTGGGACTCGCTAAAAGTTTTTAAAGATTTAGTTTATTTTTCGTGAAAGCATATATAAATTTTCTAATTTCGTTATAATAAAAATAAAAATAAATTTTTAAAAAATACCACGTTTTTAAAAACGGACTAGAAAGTATAAAATCATTTTCCCTAGTCCCATACAGATTCCGAACCTCGTACAGATAGTCCTCAAAATTTGTGATTGCGAATTTTGAATTGCTGTGAAAATATACTTGTGAGATTTAAAACGAAAAACGTGGGGCGCATGCAATAGATAATTGATGCTGAATAGATTAATTTGAATAAAAGAAATCTATACTATATGTGTACGTACAGTTTTTTTGATAAAACTGTGTTCCATAGCGGTGGTGTCACTCACACTACCGACCAAACCTGTTACGAAAATCGCGTGCGCGAGGGTGGAAACTATATTGACACGAGCAGCGGATCGCGTCTCAACACCGTTTGACACTAGACTGACAGCTTGCGATGCTGATTACCCACAGTCTTGTAGGACTTGTAGTCCTGTAGTCTTGTAGTCCATGTACAACTTCGTACGATAGCGGGGGAGAGGGCCTCTTTAAAGGATGCATTTACGGCATCCTTCAACGAGTACCTTCCCAGTTGGGCTAAGTATCCAACCTGAAAAAAAAATATACATTAGTTTGCATACTCATAAGTTTGGTACACTTACTTATATTGTGGGTGTGATGCGGTGATATACTTACGACGCTATCGTACTGTTCTTCATCGCGACCAAACGTGGAAAGGTCCTCTACGCACTGCAGAGGAAGGCACATCGGCCGTTCCCCTGCGTACAGCGACTCTTTCAAACGGCACACGGTCTTCCGCATCTGGGCCAGCTCACCGGTTTGTTGCCTGAGAAACGAGAAATTAATAAACGACACATCCTTTCGATTACAATCATATTTAAACAAATACTCAGAATGATGTTGTAACACTCGCTCCAACTTCACCTCCTTTTCTGGACATTTTCTGAATGCTAAAACAAATACAAACATTACACCATATATAAATGTTCAATAATATCGATCGTAAGTTGCTTAAGCAAAAAAAAAATTTTTTAAACGATATCGGCGCATAGGTTCGATCGCATGTTACTAAAACACTATTTGCAAATTAGCACAATATTATTTCTCAACGTTTCGATCTACATTTAGATCATTTTCAAGAGAATCAAGTAACATTGCGTCTGTAACACACAAAATAAAAAGAATTAATAAATCATGAAACGGAAAGAAAAAACCCGGAACCAATTATACCATGAAACAATAAACCAAAACATAATTGTTACTCGCTTGCTTAGTGTCACGAGAAAAATTTAAACTTTACAAATTAACAACCCGTGGGTGACAACCCATGTTGCTGCTACGACAGCAGACATGGTAGTAACCAACATGAAGAAAATGGAAACTAACATGGCCAATGATTTATCGATTCAAACTAGAATCGAAACGTCGATGATTATTTGATAATCTGCAAAATTGTTTTTTGATTTATCAGTAGGAATTGATCGAAACCGTAGCGCCGAGAACATCAACATTTATTATTAACATTATTACGATCGAGATATAGAGACATATTTATCGATCTATTGGTCGACCCAAAATCAAGCGGTAAATTCAAATGCAATTTTGAACCAAACATAAAAATAAACTAACATTTTTCATATTTTCCTTTGCTACCGTCTCTAAATTTTTTTTTGTTTCCATTAATATGGTAAACAATATTACAAAATTAACATTCAACTTGACATCACCATTCTTTTGTACCCTTAACGGTATATAAACTTCATGCAGACAGTGAAATGAAACAAGGGATATATTTAAGAAACTTTCCTCATATACCATTACCGGTTCAGTAATGTTGCGTAATACTCATGTATCTTAGGTGTTTCATACCTAAGATTTACGCTACGGTGTTTAATCATGTGGATTGTTTCTATTAACACCCTATGGTGCAAATTTGTTTCACGATCAACCACTTTATCATTATCAAAGTCAAACGGGTGGTTAAATTCTATTGAATGTTTCGTCAGAGCGGTGTGATTTGATGGCGGTTGAAAAATGTTATGCTTATGTTCTCTAATTCTAGTTTCCAAAAGTCTGGACGTTTGCCCAATATACACCTCGCTACATCCCTTACAAGGAATCGAGTAAATTACATTGTGCCTTTTTAATAATGGTAATCTGTCTTTCATGCTAGGAAACAAGCTTTTTAAATAATGTGGTATCATGAAAATAGTGTGCATACCCGCCTTTCTGAAAATTCTTTTTATATCATTAGAAATACATTCAACATATGGGATCACCACCGTGTTTCTATAGTTTATCGGTCCCGTCATCTGAAATCTCTCCTCTTTACGTTTCTCGACGTAAAAGGGGTGATAAATTTCAAAAGTACGTTCTTTAATGATCCGCTTTACAAAGTTTTCTGGATAACCATTTTTCTTGAGTGTATTTCTAATTAGAATTAAATTGTTAGCCCTAAATTTCGGATCAGATAACATTATTGCCCGGTCAATAAGACCTTTAACTAAGCCAATTTTATATTCAATGGGATGAGACCAGTGAAAATTAACATATCTGTCCGACCAACTTTTTTTTGTGGTACCAATTGGTAATGAATTTACTATTTGACAATATTGACATCCAAAAAATTCAAACACGAGTCCTTTTCCAATTCAAACGTGAATTGTAATCTTTCATGAAAACTGTTGAATGCGTCTAACACAATTTGCAAATTTTCAGGTTTAATACATGTGATAATATCATCTACATACCTTTTATAGAAAAGTAATTCAAAGGGCAATTTTGAGATAGACACCTCCTCTAGTCTTTCCATTACCAAATTTGCGATGACTGGCGAAATTGGTGATCCCATCGCTGTACACCATATGTTATAAAATGTAATTACAATTATTACTAAATTTGAAAATAAATAAGAAACTTACAGTTCCCACCACAACTCCGGATTCGGAGGACCATTGACGGCAGCGGGGGAGGGGTGACTATGTACAGGGGCGAGGAGGACAGAGGATGGTGCGCTGTATGCAGGGGAGGAGGATGGGGTTGCATCTACATGGGTTTCCAAAGGGTGGTTGGGTGGTGGTTCCTCGTCGTCCTCCAGCATCCGTCTTACGTCTTGGACTGCGGTGTCGTTAAATATGTTTAGTAAGTCTTGCTCGACTTGGTCGGGCCTCCCTAATTTTCTAGATTTTGCCTTTGGCTGCTGGCGCTCCTCCTCCGACGACGTCGTCAGGTAGCGGTCAGGCGTTATGATTGACCTTCCCGAACGTGCTGCGTTCTTCTGAAATGTGTGAAAATTGAAAAACATTCAATCCCGTTTGCGTATATCAAGTCCAATGAAATCATTTTTTCGTTGAAATGAATCGCAATGCAGGAGACTGCGTGGAGGCGGTGATCATTGATCTGGCAAAAGCGTTCGACATAGTTACTGCCCCATCCTGTACTTGGCGTTCTTGCATCGTCTTCGTCCCTCTAGTTAAACAGGATACCTACAAAAAAGAAAACAAGTAAAACCATTAATGTACAATATATATATACAGGGTGAATTCGATAAAGCAGGACACCTAAAAATCTCCGTTACTTTTCGTTTGTACAAAAAAACTTCGTAGGACAAAGTTACATTGTTTGAAGGGCCACATATAACGGTGCAAGGGAAAAAAAATTTCAAGGTCATTTTTATGAGATTTCAAGGTTATCGATGTTTTTTTAAATGGAATGATATATTTTCGTTAACGTAACGTTGTACCTGACAAAATAACGAATTCATGCATGTAACACAATATGACCTTCAAATGACCTTCCACCCAGAAAAATGGTATAAATAAAATTCAACGTGTAAGATGCATTTGATGTATTTCTGTTACGCCAAATGTTCAAAAATATTCCCTTGAGCTGCTATACATTCAAATGTATCGCGATACACAACATAATAACAGATTCGGTGTTGACAGGAGGACAATTATGATATACCTTCACCTATACGTTCGTACAGAATCGTGTTTATCCACTACTAATTACTCGGAAGACCTTCTTGCTATCAGATTTCCACAGTTTCTAAGATTTCTCGATCAGTTTATCGATGAACGTTTCAGAATGCGTTACTCGAAGGAAGATAAGATCGATATGATTTTCATTTATGGAGAAAGTCGACGGTGTTTAAGAGAAGCCGTGCAGTTGTACAAGGACCGATTTCCTAATCGTAATTGTCCATCGGTTTCCGTTTACTCCAACTTGTTAAATAAATTCCGCGAAACTGGTAGTGTCGAAAATAAAAAACGTACAAAGGTGAGGACTGTAAGGAACGAAGCAAACACAATTAATGTTCTGGCAGCAGCGAATACAAACCCTCGTGCTGGTACGAGGCAAATCGCACGAGGAAGTGGCATTAGTCAAAAATGTGTAGTGCAAATACTGCAGGAACACAAATTTCACCCCTTTTACCTATCGATTCATCAAGAACATCATTGTAGAGACTTTGTAAATCGTGTAAACTTTTGCCAGTGGGGATTGAGACAATTGATAAACGATGGAGCATTTTTTAATAATGTATTATTTACCAATGAATCTTCGTTCACAAATCACGGGCAAATGAATTTAAAAAACCTACATTATTGGTCATCTGAAAATCCGCGGTGGTTACGGACAGTCGACAAACAAAGACCGTGGTCCGTCAATGTTTGGTGCGGAATTTTAGATAACCAAATAATTGGGCCTCGCTTTATTACGGGAACATTAAATGCAGAAAAATACATTGCATTTTTACGAGAATCGTTACCAATTCTCCTGGAAAATACACCCTTGAACATTCGTGAAAATATGTGGTATCAACATGACGGATGTCCGGCCCATTCTTCCTGTGTCGTAACACAATTCTTAAATAACAAGTTTCCAAATCATTGGATTGGACGTAACGGACCCGTATTATGGCCAGCTCGCTCACCAGACCTTACACCCCTTGATTTTTATCTATGGGGAAAACTGAAAGACGATGTTTATAGTGAACCACCAACGACTATAGACGACACGAAAGAAAGAATCGTCCAGGCTTGTGCGTCGATTTCCTCAGAAATGAATTACGCAGCAGTACGTTCTGTAACTTCACGGCTGAACGAATGTATAGCAGCTCAAGGGAATATTTTTGAACATTTGGCGTAACAGAAATACATCGAATGAATCTTACACGTTGAATTTTATTTATACCATTTTTCTGGGTGAAAGGTCATTTGAAGGTCATATTGTGTTACATGCATGAATTCGTTATTTTGTCAGGTACAACATTGCGTTAACGAAAATATATCATTCCATTTAAAAAAACATCGATAACCTTGAAATCTCATAAAAATGACCTTGAAATTTTTTTTCCCTTGCACCGTTATATGTGGCCCTTCAAACAGTGTAACTTTGTCCTACGAAGTTTTTTTGTACAACGAAAAGTAACGGAGATTTTTAGGTGTCCTGCTTTATCGAATTCACCCTGTATATATATATATACATGTATAACTGTGTTGAATGGCATAATCAGAGATATACTTACCACAGCAGAAACTACAACTTTTCCTCGTCCCCGGTTGTCGCAGCTTCCTCCTCCTCGATCCCTGGACGGAATATTACATTTGTAGATTTCCTTTTAGAACCGTACCGATAGATTTCCGCATTACCCTTGAGGTACTATCGACAATGCGTTTTTTAAAGTGGTTTCCCCAGTAGGCCTAATCCACTGTGCAACAATGAAACAAATTATGGTTCTTCAGCATGTGCAAGTACTACGACAACCCATTGAGGGGTTATCAATGCGCTATCGCAGTTCTCACTGAAAAACGGCATCCGATAGCACTTCGCCCTAACGTTTTCCAAGCTCGCGGATACAATTTCGGTGCTCAAATTGGTACACTTAAAAATTTCAAGTTCGGAAGACTTTGCAGATAGTTCATAAAATGAATCTGCTTTCTGAAACTGTTGAACGGCTAATTGAAAAGTATTTTCGTATGGACTAATTGACGAAATAAGGCAAATTGAGCCATCGCGTAAAATACAACAATTGTCGCGATTATCTACCGAAAGCAATATATTTGCGAATTTAATTTTTTTATAAGAAACCACGCTATTATTATCGCGAAATGGCATGGACGCATGGATTCCGGTTGCAGAATCGCAACCTTCCTCTCTGCTGACATGAAGGTCGAATTCTGCCTTTCGGTTCGCGAACTGTTGAAGCGGTTGATCAGGTTTTTTACAATAATTTTTAAAAATCGACATATTATCCTCGCAGGGAAACGCGGAAAATAAATCTAAGCTACCGATACGGTCCACGTCATCCGCCAAATGGAGAAGACCGCGGAC
>CM052197.1:1285953-1316604 GCA_028455805.1 Lasioglossum figueresi
CCATAAAAAATAATGAATAATAAAGAAGTTTTGTAATTGGATTAGTATTGGTTCACACCGATACGCTTCGGCCGCGCGATCCGTATTTACATGCTGTCCTTTTCTACGTTCGGCTTCCTTTGTACTAGTCATAAATATATAATGTCGCTACACGATATTTCTCCGTGCAGAACACAGCCGTTAAAAAAATATCGCGAGTTTACTGTAATTTGTAAAAAGATTACAAAATGGTAACCGGGTCGGGTCGAGTCGGGGTCCCGAAAGTTTGCAATATTCGAGTACTCGAAGTTAAAGTTGTGGTATTTCTGGGATGAAATCAGCGTTTAGTAAACAGTGTCTACTACAAATCGAAATATTATTACAACCGATGATTGGACTTTTGGATTTTGCAGGTATACCAGAAAAGGTTGTTAGGGTTTGCGACAACTGTCAACTGGCCGACTGTGACAACACGCGTCTAGGTCGCGCTCTGATTGGTCCGTGTTTTTCGTTAATAACTCCTTAACAAAGTCGCGGACGCCATTTCTGCGAAGGAAAATGTCGCTTCAAATGATCTCAGGAACCTCCCATTTCCGGATGTTGAAGGAATTTTGAGAAACCCTGTATAGATTTGATCGCAGCCATGGCACAACTTTAACTTCGAGTACTCGAATATTGCAAACTTTCGGGACCCCGACTCGACCCGACCCGATTACCTTTTCGGGTACCCGAAGTTTATAAACTTTCGGGATCCCGACCCGACACGAACCCGAAATTTCGAGTACTCGCACACCCCTGGTAATTTGTATTCTACATGTATAACCTTTTTCACATTGTGCATATCGAATTGAACCTGTTTTCTCATACAACAGTTGAGCTTTTTACAATTTATAGAATAGTACAGTTTATAGAATAACAGACGAATGTAATAATATTAAATAAACTTAGAATAATTTTATCGGCGCCACGGTTCGATCAAATTCAACAGTATATAGCTATTTTGTAACACTCAAACGTTTCGATTCGGATTTGAGTCTGTTACGTCATGAGACCACGTTTGCTATAGAATTGTTTTCTATTAGAGGAAAAGAATAATAATAATATTAATACTGTTTCGAATAATAGTATGGCAATTTTTACTGGCGCTTCAGACTCACCATTCGAGTGCAAAGGGCTAATAAACTTGATAAAAATGCGATGCAACTCGCAATTTTGTCAGGTTATGGCTCTGCGACTTGCGCGAAGAACAGTTATGCTTCCCGCCAATCAGAAGCGATCTCGAAAATCAGGAATTACTGTGATAAATCACCATAATTGAGACGAACGTGATCGAATCACGAGTGATCTAAAAGTATCAGTTCACACCGTCCCTAGTCACAACGTCACGTGACTACAGTGCCGACCAAATTAATAGGACATTTGATGTATTTGTATATTTCATGTAACACAATAGGATATATGTACATATTACACACCCTGTATATTAGATACGTCCTTCAAAGAATCCATATAGAATTGCAAGTTTGTATAGTATAGTATTATATTTTTTTTTTACTTTTCTTCGCCATTCTTTCCTTTTCTTCAATGTTTTGCCATTCTTTCTAACTCCTTTGGTCACTTAATGTCATTAAAATAAATAAAAATTCATTTTCGCATAAAGTTACGTGGGTTTTACTTCATATTTTACCACTTTTAGTTGACTTTTCCGAGTGTCTCACAACCCAGCCACTTTTTTCAGGAAGCCAAAAAACATGTCCTCGGAAAATTGGCCATAAAATTTTACTTGTTCGTCAAATCACGAAACTTCTTACATATAAAAGTTGCGTATTTCCTTCACCTTTCCAACGGTATATAAAACTATTTGATTGAAAACAAAACCCGTCTCATAACCCAAGCTCTTCCCCTACAAATATCCTATTGTGTAATATGAAATATACAAATACATCAAATGTCCAATCATTTTGCTGTCAATTCGAGTAAATTCCCCTCATCCGGTGACTCTGCTAGCTAGACTCCGGATGTTTATGCATTTATGGCTTTAGAAAATGTTTAAAAAATGCTAGAATATAAGATTCCACAGAAAACAGTACGATTTTTATTTATTTCAGAACTGCAAACACAACTACCACTGAGAATTAGATTTTACACAGTTCCACTTTCTTAAAATTTGCCTAAAAAATATAAAATTGCATAAACATCCGCGGTCTACTGGTTAGCATACTCGAACTCGACGAGAAGATTACAAAGACCGAGTCCTTGACATATATCGATTGTCCATAAATTACCGAATAATTGTATTACCACGCTCGCTATAACAGCGTTCGATGAGTTTACGGCCAGGAAAAAAAATGGACGACGTGTTCCCGTAAGGTCAGCGCCTCGATACTTTTTTCGCTTAACCTTCCGTCGCGTTTCACGCATTTTATTTGTTCTCTTAATATTATGTATGGCTTGCCATAAGTCGAACTCATTTGCAAATCCTTATTAGGTGGCCACGGCCCAAAATGCTTTTACACCACGGGCAATCTTTTCCGAATAGATCAGCTGTGATCTTATTTTATTTTGACTCGCGCAGTCCATCAACGGAGGAAATATGTTTTCCTTCAATGATGATGTATGCTCCGACTGCTCTCATAAATATAAGATAAACTTAGCAACCATTGACGCTTTACCTTATCGTAGGTACACGTAAGGACTTCAAATTGAATTTGATAAATATGTGTCGTGGCGAAGCATATGAATATTCAATTTTTTTCACACGAATATTTATCAGGAATATACAATTTTCTGTCCTGCTGTAGAACCGTTAACGACGAACTAAATGTCCGAGACTGGTTGAAAAAATAGAAACAATCGCGGGGAGTACATAAAACTGTAGCAGTTTATGGTTTACGGCTGTTACAAAGGTATTTAGGGCAACGCATGTTATTAGACAGAAGACAGCAGTAGCTTTAAGAATGTAAATCGAGCAACTTATAATAAATCACTTTTATAAAAAGACATACATAGTTGAACGTCATTCCGCACAGATGTTCTCACGGCATCAACTTAGAATCGTATACTACCTACTTATGTGTTTGAAATAGGTTACCTAACCTAAAATGTTAGGCTGAAGTAAAGCGCGTTAGGCCTAGAACTTAGCAGGAGTCAGAGGGTTAATAACAAAAAAGAGAACTTCGTTTCGTTAATCCATCTACTTAAAAATGATATCTCTAACCATTTACATAATAATGATATCTTTAATCCATCTGCAAAAAAATGATATCTTTGATCCATCTGCATAAAAATGATATCTTTAATCCATCTATATAAAAATGGTATCTTCAATGCATCTACATAGAAAAATGATATCTTTAATCCATCTGCATAAAAATGATATTGGTTTATCCATCTATATGCAACTGATATCTTTAATCGATCTGCATAAAAATGATATGTTTAATCCATCTATATAAGAATGGTATCTTTAATGCATCTACATAGAAAAATGTTGTGTTTAATCCATTTACACAAAAATGATATTTTTAATCCATTTACATAAAAATGATATCTCTAATCCATCTAAATAAAAGAATGATACGTTTAATCCATCTACATAAAGAAATGATATGTTTAATCCAACTACATGAAAATGATATCTTTAATCCATCTGCATAAAATTGATATTGGTTTATCCATTTACATAAAACTGATATCTTTAATCCATCTACATAAAAATGACATTTTTAATACATCCATATAAAAATGGTATCTTTAATGCATCTACATAGAAAAATGATGTGTTTAATCCATTTACATAAAAATGATATTTTTAATCCATTTACGTAAAAATGATATCTTTAATCCATCTGCATAAAAATGATATCTTTAATACATCTATATAAAAATGGTATCTTTAATACATCTATATAAAAATGGTATCTTTAATGCATCTGCATAGAAAAATGATGTGTTTAATCCATTTACACAAAAATGATATTTTTAATCCATTTACATAAAAATGATATCTCTAATCCATCTAAATAAAAGAATGATACGTTTAATCCATCTACATAAAGAAGTGATATGTTTAATCCATCTACATAAAAATGATATCTTTAATCCATCTGCATAAAGATGATATCTTTAATCCCTCTCCATAAAAATGATAACTTTAATCCATTTATATAAAAATGATATCTTTAATGCATCTACGTAGAAAAAAGGGTATGTTTAATCCATTTACATAAAAATGATATCATTTAATCCATCTGCATAAAAATGATATTGGTTTATCCATCTACATGCAACTGATATCTTTAACAGATCTGCATAAAAATGATATTTTGAATACATCTATATAAAAATAATGGTATCTTTAATGCACTTGCATAGAAAAATGATGTGTTTAATCCATTTACATAAAAATGATATCTTCAACCCATTTGCATAAAAATGATATTGGTTTATCCATCTACATACAACTGATATCTTTAATCGATCTACATAAAAATGATATTTTTAATCCACCTGCATAAAAATGATATCTTTAATCGATCTTCATAAAAATGATATCTTTAATCCATTTACGTAAAAATGATATTGGTTTATCCATCTACATACAACTGATATCTTTAATTGATCTGCATAAAAATGATATTTTTAATCCAGCTGCATAAAAATGATATCTTTAATCCATCTACATAAAAATGATGTGTTTAAAACTTCTACGTAAAAATGATATCTTTAATACATCGTCATATAAAATTCGCATGAGCTGCAGCAAACGGAAGGATTTACGGTGAACATTTGCATAACTAAAGACACGTCCATATCGAGATAGGTTTAATGAATTTTCTTCCAGCGACCGATCAAATTTTCCACGTTCCCCATAGATCACGCAGCGTTCCGTTGCGAAACAGCGTTGTTGTTCCGTGTCGCGCAATGGGGTTCGAACGGAAAGAACGCGCGCGGACCATAAAAGAGAATTTACTACGGGAAAATATTGCTCGGTCGTTATTGTTTGCTGAATTCGCTGTTTTTGCGTTCGCGAGAGGGGGGTTACAACGGTCCGCGTAATTCCTTGCGGTTCCGCAACACCGTGACCACCGCACACGAGAGTATGACAGCCGATAGCCGGTAGGTAATGAAACGTTTATTCCTCGCGCGATATTGTTAAGCGATGATTGTTATCGGCGACTTTCCCATTCCTGAGAATCGGTCAGTACGGAGAGCGAACGGTCTCTCGTCGGGGCTGCGGCGGCTGCGCGCTGTTTTCACTTCTCGACTTTCGCGGATGGATGGAAACACGGAAATTTTATCGACGGTTACCACGGCATTTATACCGGCGAATTGCAGATTTTTATGCAAATTCAACTTTCTGGAGACTCGTCCGTGACCACGGGAATTTTGGAGAATCTTCTCTTCATGTACACCGCCGCTCAAAAGTATGAGGACAACGCGTTTCATTTTTTATGTGGTCTAGTTTACAAACCAATAAACGAAAATATTTCAGAAATTGAAAGACTTCGAGAGTATTAATGAGTATATCATTATTAGACTGCGGATTTTTATGCATTTATAGCAAAACTGAGTAGATGAAATTCGAAATCATTGGAAGATTTGTCAAATTCAAGATGTCGATTGGTGCTTTTTCTAGGTCTCGATGTCTAGAAATAACTATTTCACATTATTATACGAAACCACCGCTCAAAAGTATGTGGAGAACACGTTTAATTTTTTATGCGGTCTGGTTTACAAAGCAATAAACGAAAACATTTCACAAATTAAAAGACTTCGAGAGTATTAATTAGTATATCATCATTAGACTGCGGATTTTTATGCATTTATAGCAAAACTGAGTAGATGAAATTCGAAATTGTTGGCAAATTTGACAAATTTAGGATGTTGATAGGTGATTTCTCTATGTCTCGATGTCTAGAAATAACTATTTCACATTATTATACGTACTCCACCGCTCAAAAGTATGTGGACAACACGTTTAACTTTTTATGCGGTCTAGTTTACAAAGCAATAAACGAAAATATTTCAGAAATAGAAAGACTTCGAGAGTATTAATGAGTATATCATCATTGGACTGCGGATTTGTATGCATTTATAGCAAAACTGAGTAGATGAAATTCGAAATTGTTGGAAAATTTGACAAATTTAGGATGTCGATAGGTGATTTCTCTAGGTCTCGATGTCTAGAAATAACTATTTCACATTATTATACGTACACCACCGCTCAAACGTATGTGGACAACGCGGTTCATTTTTTATGCGGTCTAGTTTACAAAGCAATAATCGAAAACATTTCACAAATTAAAAGACTTCGAGAGTATTAATGAGTATATCATCATTAGACTGCGGATTTGTATGCATTTATAGTAAAACTGAGTAGATGAAATTCGAAATCATTGGAAAATTTGTCAAATTTAAGATGTCGATAGGTGATTTCTCTATGTCTCGATGTCTATAAATAACTATTTCACGTTATTATACGTACTCCATCGCTCAAAAGTATGTGGACAACACGTTTAATTTTTTATGCGGTCTGGTTTACAAAGCAATAAAGAATATATATTTTAATAATGATTATGTGAGTTTCGTATTTTGAAATTTTCTTTTTTCAACCCTTATGTCGTTGACTGGATACCCACTTTAAATATCTTTTTAAAGCTTCTCTAATGCTTTTCTTGATAAATAAAAAAATTATTTTTATGTCTGCGATATATATTATACAGTTAATAATAAATTGATTAGATATCTCACCAATAATTATTGTTATTGTCTTGAGAAGACAGCAACGAAAGATGGACGAAGGTGGACATGGTTTTTATACATTATGTAAAGGAAAGTTTCATGAACACATTGCGTTTGGTCCCAATGTGTGTTCCCTTGGGTGTCGAAAGATATTCCTCATCAATTATAAAAATTTCGACATTTTCTTGTTCCATATTCGACATTACATATTAAATACATTGCATATAATAAACGTAACTGCAATTATAATTTCTTAATATACAATAATGCTGTATACTGTAGAAAAAATGGGGATGATAGATTAAACAGGACTTTTACTGGGTGTCGATCGCAGATCCTAAAATGTTCAACTTTAAATGTTCGGTACAATTACAATTTGCATTGAGTTTTATTCATTTTTCCATTTTTAATGTCAGTGGATATTCAAAAGACAATACCAGTTGATTAGACATCGATACAAGAATGTTCATTTCTTGGTAAAATGTCACTAAAATCTTCGATCCAGTTCACTGTGGGCCCGTACGTCTCGTGGCACGCACACGATCTTGTTCTGTCTCATCGACACGGATATGTGGACTGTAGTAGTAGGCTTTTGTCTATACGTATAATTCCACACAATCAAATTTTGCAAAAACTTTAACAGCTAATATCTTAATCACAATTTGTTTGCGTCATACGGCTCCTTTCAAACTTTTTCTCTTCTCGATGACCAGAAGGCGTTGATGTAAAAAAAAACTTTAACAACAATTTTCTTTGCTATAAGCAATTTTGCGGCAAGTTTCTTTTACAAATGTCCACCGATCCAGAGGTGTAGAGTCGCTCCTAGGACGGATGACCATTACTTTTTATACACTCTGTACCATTATTCAGAATATTGTTCACATTATTAAATAAGTTGGGATCTAATCAATTACTACACATTTAATTATTGTATGAGGTATTCTATCAGTTTCATAAATACAAAATGAAAGAAAATCCTGTAGAATGGAATTATTCTAGCTAGGAAGGGAGTGCAAAGGGTTAAAAAAACCAATGACTTTCAGATAATATTGATAATATGAATTTAAAAACTTCATCTATTTGTACACGTACACTTATGCAGTACTTATTAAATAACTGCATAG
Source organism: Lasioglossum figueresi (assembly GCA_028455805.1). Classification (NCBI taxonomy): domain Eukaryota; kingdom Metazoa; phylum Arthropoda; class Insecta; order Hymenoptera; family Halictidae; genus Lasioglossum; species Lasioglossum figueresi. The sequence goes on from CM052197.1 coordinate 1,293,801, forward strand.
CTTCAGAATCTAGTAATTTTCTTTTCTTTTTGTAGGATGTTAATTTTACTGTTGATATGCGTGTCAGTCGTTAATAATAGAATGTGAAGTATAAAATATGTTTCAATTTGTTGCTGTTCTTAAAACTTTCACGTTTTGTATAATTTCAAAACTTTATAACAATAAATAAATAAACAACGCATCGATATAATAAATAAACAACGTATAATACTTTTTTTTATTGAACTTGTTAGTAGAAAAATGTCTTAATATTCCGCAGAGTACCGATGGCGGCTACCGAACGCATATGAAATAACAGGACATTACTAACTTTAAACGATAATAACTCAGAAAGATGGACGAAGGTGGACAAGGTTTTTATACGTTATGTAAAGGAAAGTTTCGTGAACACATTGCGTTTGGTCCCAACGTGTGTTCCCTTGGGTGTCAAAAGATATTCCTCATCAATTATAAAAATTTCGACATTTTCTTGTTCCATATTCGACATTACATATTAAATACATTGCATATAATAAATGTAACTGCAATAATAATTTCTTAATGTACAATAATGCTGTTTACCGTAGAAAAAAATGGGGATGATAGATTAAACAGAATCGTCAAAATATCGCGAAAAAGAAAAGACATTTTCCGGGTGTCGATCGCAGATTCTAAAATGTTCGACTGTAAATGTTCGGTACAACTACAATGTGCATTGAGTTTTATTAATTTTTCGATTTTTGAGGTCAGCGGATATTTAAAAGAGAATACCAATAGATTAGACATCGATATAAGAAAGTCCATTTCTTGGTAAAATGTCACTAAAATCTTCGATCCAGCTCACTGTGGCGGCAGGCCGATGAACACGTCTCGAATCGACGTGGTCGACTAATCGAACCGATGCGGATGGTTCGAGAATAATCGTGACACGGCTTCCGTGACACGGAGTGATAAGAACACGACGGAGGCCGGCTCGGCGGATGTCCCGCGAAAATCCTTGGGCTCGGGCGATTAGCGTAGCTCCGTGACGTAAATTAGAGACTGGTGCTCGTTCTGATCGTCGGCCGATCGTTTTAAACCGCCGATAACCTCCGCGAGCCAGCCACGTATATGCGTAACACTTTCGATACCGTTATCACGACGCCTGCTCGCGTTTCCTGCCGGCAATCTCTCGAGAGCTCGAGAACAGCTCGTCGATAGCTCGTCGGCGCCCAAGCGACTGGGAACGCGACCAACGAGTCGCCGCGCCGGACCCGTAATTGCCCCGGACAATTTTTCGATTCCGATTGCTCTCCGCGATCTCGTAATTAATGGTAAACGGCGATAATCATTTTTAAACGCGGCGAGAGCACGCACGCACGCACCGCGCTCCGGTGAAAGTTTCCACCGCGATCGAGACGCGTTGCTAGCTAAAAGATAAATTGCTTTTCACTCTGTTTCACTCCGCTTCGCTCCGTTTTCCTCCCCTCGACTGAAAAACCACTAATGAGTAGCCTGTGGATCTTTAGCGAAATTGCACGTTCACGGCGTAAAAACGATCGTCCGCGTGAAAAAGCAAAACGAACCGGCGGCAAATTCATTTCGCCGGTTGAGAGATCCTCCGCTCCGAGGCAAAAATCAACTATTTCTTGCCGGAGATTTCAGGATATCGTAACGTAATTGGTCTAGATCTAAATTAAAGACGATTTCGATGCGGCGGTTGAAGATAATCGTAACGAGACGATCTCAATTTCTTGTTTTCTTTTCAGTGGGAGAGGATCCAGCAGTCGGGACTTTCGATTTTGTGGATTGGCCTTCTAGGATCCGAGCATAAAATTCGATATTTTATAGCGGCAGACTCAAGGTTAAGCACCTGTCCTGAACCCGGAGGAACTGAAATTTGTTTAAGGCTGTACGAGCCGCACATTCATCGTCGAAACACGCGCGAAACGGCGGAGGATCGTTTAGGCGCGTCGCAGTCAGCTGCGAGCGAGCTGTGTCCCGCTAAAATCATTGCGTCGATTTATGCAAATCACGGTTCTACGCATCATAAACGCAAACAGAAAAAGAGAAGTGGCCCGGGTTCCGAGAAAAGAATCGCTAATCCCACTTCGCAGGTCCGGGGCGTTAACAATCATTCTTTCTTCGACCGTGAGCGCTCGTTGTAAAATCCTTTTTAGCACTTCCCCTTTATTGAACGACGAATTGTTTTACTGTTCGCGCCGTCCGTCTAAATCTGTTCCGTGGCTGGGATTGTCGGCTCGTCTCCCGCCCGTTCCTTCTATAAGTGGGTTCTGTTTACTTTGAAAACGCGGGCAAGACCGACCGGTGACCGGTCTTTCAACGGGGAACAGGTAGCCTATGATGTATTGTGGCCGTGTACGTGAATAGATGCAACATTGACGTCTGTCTCGCTGAATGAAACGCGTGAACCGGTCGCCCGACCGTTCGACGGGGAACACGAGCGCAAGACTAACCGAGCTGACGTTAAAGTGACTTCAACGCCTGCACAGAAGCCACGGCCCAGCCCGAATCTCCGCGTGCACGCTTCGACAGACTCGCCTAGCCGTGCGTTCAACTCTCTCGACCGCTGGCACGATCAGTATTAGGGCTGTAACTTTTCCGAAGCTTCGAAGTTTTCGAATTCTTCATAGTATTCGAAGCCTTCGAAATTTCGCAATCTTATACCGTGTCACGATTTTTGATAAATAAAAATATTGACTGTCAGTCACCGGTGACTGACATTGAAGTTTCCGTTTGAACTTTTCGTAATTAAATAATCGCAAGCGCAAATCCGAATGTAGATAGGTAAACTTTCTTTCCACCTACCACATATCTACCGTGGCCGTCATAATAATTTACTACGGAGGTTCGAAATTAAAAACTTTAATTCTCATCGCCTTCGAATTACAAGAAAGTTAACCTTCGAAATTTCGAAGTTTCGAAGCTTCGACATTCGAATCTTCGACATTCGAATCTTCGACATTCGAAGTAACGAAGGGACCTTTGAAGTTTCGAAGTTTCGAAGTCGTCGAATTCTTCGTAGTCTTCGAAGTCTTCGAAATTTCTAAATTTCGAAGTTTCAAAGTTTCGAAGTTTCACAGTTTCGAAGTTTCGAAGCTTCGAAATTTCGCAATCTTATACCGTGTCACGATTTTTGATAAATAAAAATATGAACTGTCAGTCACCGGTGACTGACATTGAAGTTTCCGTTTGAACTTTTCGTAATTAAATTATATTTGAAAAATTGAATTTTATTATTAAATTGTATTTGCGCGAAGAAACAAGCGCAAATCCGAATGTAGATAGGAAAACTTTCTTTCCACCTACAACATATCTACCGTGGCCGTCATAATAATTTACTACGGAGGTTCGAAATTAAAAACTTTGATTCTCATCGCCTTCGAATTACAAGAAAGTTAACCTTCGAAATTTCGAAGTTTCGAAGCTTCGACATTCGAATCTTCGATATTCGAAGGAACGAAGGGACCTTTGAAGTTTCGAAGTTACGAAGTCGTCGAATTCTTCGTAGTCTTCGAATTTTTCGAAATTTCTAAATTTCGAAGGTTCAAAGTTTCGAAGTTTCGAAGCTTCGAAATTTCGCAATCTTGTACCGCGTCACGATTTTTGATAAATAAAAATATTAACTGTCAGTTCCCGGCGACTGACATTGAAGTTTCCGTTTGAACTTTTCGTAATTAAATTATATTTAAAAAATTGAATTATAATTATTAAATTATATTTGCGCGAAGAAACTAGCGCAAATCCGAATGTAGATAGGTAAACTTTCTTTCCACCTATCACATATCTACCGTGGCCGTCATAATAATTTACTACGGAGGTTCGAAGTTAAAAACTTTGATTCGCATCGCCTTCGAATTACCAAAAAGCTACCCTTCGAAATTTCGAAGTTTCGAACCTTCGACATTCGAATCTTCGACATTGGAAGCTACGAAATCTTCTACCTTCGAAGGACCGAAGGGACCTTCGAAATTTCGAAGTTTCGAAGTCTTCGAATTCTTCGTAGTCTTGGAAATTTCGAAGTTTCGAAGCTTCGAAATTTCGCAATCTTATACCGTGTCACGATTTTTGATAAATAAAAATATTAAGTGTCAGTCACCGGCGACTGACATTGAAGTTTCCGTTTGAACTTCTCGTAATTAAATTATATTTAAAAAATTGAATTATAATTATTAAATTATATTTGCGCGAAGAAACAAGCGCAAATCCGAATGTAGATAGGTAAACTTTCTTTCCACCTATCACATATCTACCGTGGCCGTCATAATAATTTACTACGGAGGTTCGAAATTAAAAACTTTGATTCTCATCACCTTCGAATTACCAGAAAGCTACCCTTCGAAATTTCGAAGTTTCGAACCTTCGACATTCGAATCTTCGACATTGGAAGCTTCGAAATCTTCGACCTTCGAAGGAACGAAGGGACCTTCGAAATTTCGAAGTTTCGAAGTCTTCGAATTCTTCGTAGTCTTGGAAATTTCGAAGTCTCAAAGTTTCGAAGTTTCAAAGCTTCGAAATTTCGCAATCTTATACCGTGTCACGATTTTTGTTAAATAAAAATATTGACTGCCAGTCACCGGCGACTGACATTGAAGTTTCCGTTTGAACTTTTCGTAATTAAATTATATTTAAAAAATTGAATTATAATTATTAAATTATATTTGCAAGAAGAAACAAGCCCAAATCCGAATGTAGATAGGTAAACTTTCTTTCCACCTATCACATATCTACCGTGGCCGTCATAATAATTTACTACGGAGGTTCGAAATTAAAAACTTTGATTCTCACCGCCTTCGAATTACCAGAAAGCTAACCTTCGAAATCTTCGACCTTCGAAGGAAAGTTTCAGCCCTAATCAGTATCAGTAGGGTGGACCTAAGTTATACTTAGCTAGGGATTGCAATCCCGCAAAGTGAGATCCCGCGGGATCCAGCGCCATTTCTTGGTCCCGCATTTCTCAGATTGGTGATGCGGGATCCCGCAAATTTTGCGGGGCTATGCGTATAAACAAAATTTCGCGAATGACGACGCGTACGATGAACTATTTCCATGATACGTTGTTTCGCGGTTCTGCGATCTTCACTTTTTTCCGTTGCCGTGCAACTGGCGAACTTTCCGATTCACCTCATCAATTAATATTATACATATATCGTAGCTTCGTTATTGATATAATAATTTTTTATTTAAATACCTTTTTTTAATATAAATATTAGATATAACGAATTATTATATAATATATTTCATATTACTACACACATATACACATCTACGTATATGTATATTTCAATTACAGTTTGTCTTCCAAAGAGAGATTTATTTAAATTTAAATTTATGCAGATTTAGATTTTGTTTGTATTTTGTTAAGAAATTTTGACTACCATGATTAAATATGATTATCTCATTAAGTAAAATTGGTATCTTTATTAAATATATATTAGAGTGAAGAACTAAATCCTTAGTCCCCTCGGGATTGAAAATGGCGCGGGATTGCAATCGCTTTACTTATTGTTAGCAAAAATCATTTCGCAGATTTTATTCACGACACCGCCTAAAATTGTGCCACTGGACGAAAAAATAATCTATGCGAAATTTGGAATTGATCGAATAACGGGAAATACTCCCGCATCGAATTTGAAAATTGTTTAATTTTGTACACAATTACACAATTTTGTGTACAATCACGCAACAAATTAAAGATATTAAGTTAAAAATCAATGATGAATCTCAAAAAATAAGGTCCAAAGAAAATAAAGATGTAATTAAAGAAGAGGAAGCGAAATTATGCACTCAATTAGAAAATATGGAGAAAGAAGTATTGCGTCTCTTAAAATGCTTGCTTTACAACAAAAAATTAAAAATTAAACAGAATAGAATTTAGTATAATAAGATTTCGATATAATTTATATTACGCTATAATTTAGATTATAGATATAATTATATATGTAAATTCAATTTTTCTATTATAATATTAGTTCATATTAACTTACGGTACATTAATAAATACAAGCTAGAGAAATTTCGCTGATGTTATAACAAAAATAACCAGTATATGCACTTGTTCCGTTTACGAACTTATCCCACTCCACCTTACCAATGTATTCCTTAACAATTATAGAAAATGCAAACAATAATTTGAGAAAGATCTTACAGATCTAACCCTTTGGACTCGAATCAATTTTAATCCGAAAACCAAGACATTTCTTTTAACTCAGATAATTTGTATCCTACGTAATCTTTTTTACATTGTACCTGTTTTCTCATACAACAGTTGAGCTTTCTACAATTTATATTGGGTTAACAAGAAAGTAATTTCGGTATTTTAAGGTGAAATAATGATCAGCTGAAATCCAGAAGTTTTATGTCCTCCGAATTGTGAAGCTACCAGAAAGATGGCAAAAGATCGTCGAACAAAATATAAAATATATTAAAGTTCATTGCTTGAATAAAAAAATTAGGTTCTACTTCACTTTAAAATACCGAAATTACTTTCTTGCCAACCCAATAGAATACAGACGAATGTAATAATATTAAAACTGTTACGAATAATGGAGTAATGGCTCCTCAGACACACCATTCGATCGCAAATGGCTAACAATCTTGATAAAAATGCTATGCAACTCGCAATTTCGTCAGGTTATGGCTCAGCGACTTGCGCGAAGAACACACAGTTATGCTTACCGCGAATCAGAAGCTATCACGAAAATGACGAATCTCTGTGAAAAATCACCGCGATTGAGAGCGAACGTGACCGAATCACGAGTGATCCAAAAGTAGCAGTTCACGCCATCCCTAACGGCGATCGTGATCGATCGTATTGGCTCGTGGAAACCTGGGAAGAGGGATCGCAGGGGGATCGCGACATGGCGCGGCGGAGAGCGAATTAGTCGATTAGACGGCTACAAGATCGTTTGTTCGAGTACACCGTCGTCGGATCGCGAGGTTTATTTTATTTGGGCGGCGACCGATGCAACGGGAAATACATCACCGCGGTGGTTTTCAGTGGAAACGTGCGCGGCCGACTCTGTCGTAGGTCGTGTCGCCCGTAATTGCGCACATCCTTCTGGACGCTCGGCGACAAGTTATTATCGGTGAAGTACGCGGCCCCGTCCGGCTGAAAGGCCATTTGTCATTGACCGCGTGAAGTGCGAAAATCTTCCTCCTGTCCGGTTTGCTTGCTTTATCTTTAAATTGCACAGGCAGCGCCGTTTCTCCGAATCCGATGAAAAATGCCGGCACTCCTCGGAAAACTTTGCTCCCAGAGACGAATTGTTGACTTTCCGGTTTTTACGGCGAACAGAGATTTATACCCATTTCTAGGATAACTGTGAAATGTTGCTCACTGTCGACGCAAACTGACCTAATCGCTATTACCAAAGTATACCTAGTGTTTACGAAGAGGTAAGCGACTTATCTTATTGTCGTGTGATATTTTGATCAATAGACTGCAGATCTTTATGCATTTGTGGCTTCCAAATATTTTAATTTAGTAGCGAATGGAGATATACACTCATTTCTAGGATAACTGTGAAATGTTGCTCACTGTCGACGTAAACTGACCTAATTGCTCTTGGCAAAGTATACCTACTGTTTCAGCAGAGTTTAGAGTCTTATCTTATTGTCGTTTCATATTTTAATCAATAGACTGCCGATCTTTATGCGTTTGTTGCTTCCAAAAATTTTAATTTAGTAATGAATGAAGATTTACACCCATTTCTAGGATAACTAAGGAATGTTGCTCACAGTCGACGTAAACTGACCCAATCGCTATTACCAAAGTATACCTAGTGTTTACGAAGAGGTTAGTGACTTATCTTATTGTCGTTTCATATTATAATCAATAGACTGCAGATCTTTATGCATTTGTGGTTTACAAAAATTTTAATTTAGTAGTGAATGGAGATTTACACCCATTCCTAGGATAACTGTGAAATGTTGCTCATTGTTTACGTAAACTGAATTAATCGCTCTTGGCAAAGTATACCTAGTGTTTCAGCAAAGTTTAGAGTCTTATCTTCTTCTCGTGTGATATTTTGATCAATAGACTGCAGATCTTTATGCATTTGTGGCTTCCAAAAATTTTAATTTAGTAGTGAATGGAGATTTACACCCATTTCTAGGATAACTGTGAAATGTTGCTCACTGTCGACGCAAACTGACCTAATCGCTCTTAGCAAAGTATACCTAGTGTTTACGAAGAGGTTACCGACTTATCTTATTGTCGTGTGATATTAGGATCAATAGACTGCGGATCTTTATGCATTTGTTGCTTCCAAAAATTTTAATTTAGTAATGAATGAAGATTTACATCCATTTCTAAGATAACTAAGAAATGTTGCTCACTGTCGACGCAAACTGACCTAATCGCTATTAGCAAAGTATACCTAGTGTTTACAAAGAGGTTACCGACTTATCTTATTGTCGTTTCATATTTTAATCAATAGAATGCAGATCTTTATGCATTTGTGGCTTCCAAAAATTTTAATTTTGTAGTGAATGAAGATTTACACCCATTTCTAGGATAACTGTGAAATGTTGCTCACTGTCGACACAAACTGACCTAATCGCTCTTAGCAAAGTATACCTAGTGTTTACGAAGAGGTTAGCGACTTATCTTATTGTCGTGTGATATTTTGATCAATAGACTGCACATCTATATGCATTTTTGGCTTCCAAAAATTTTAATTTGGTAGTGAACGGAGATTTATACCCGTTCCTAGGATAACTGTGAAATGTTGCTCACTGTCGACGCAAACTGACTTAATCGCTCTTGGCAAAGTATACCTAGTGTTTACGAAGAGGTTAGCGACTTATCTTATTGTCGTTTCATATTTTAACCAATAGACTGCAGATCTTTATGCATTGTGGCTTCCAAATATTTTAATTTAATAGAAAACGGAGATTTATCCCCATTTCTAGGATAACTGTGAAATGTTGCTCACTGTCGACGTAAACTGACCTAATCGCTCTTGGCAAAGTATACCTATTGTTTCAGTGTTTCAGCAGAGTTTAGAGTCGTATCTTCTTGTCTTCTGATATTTTAATCAATAGACTGCGGATCTTTGTGCATTTGTGGCTTCCAAAAATTTTAATCTAGTGCGGTTTTTATTTATTTCGGATATAGAAAGTTTACAACCACTGAAAATAAGATTTTATTTAATTCCACTTTCTTAAAATGTACTTGAAGAAATTGAAATTGCATAAGCATCCGCAGTGTAGTAATCCCGACTGGAGAGAGATTTAGTTAACGCAAGGCGACCGTAAAAAATATGATTGCTTCGAAATATTATAAACCGGTACGTTATACCATCAATTTTCTGTAACCTTAAATTATTCTCGCGCGGGATAAGATTCTAAATAATAAGCCTACTCGTTACCGCACTGTAATTTTTGTTTGCTTTCTCTTTTTCGATGTAGTAAATTGTGGTCTAGTTAATTTCCGCGAACATATTCTCGCAACAATGTATATCACGCTACCAAACATTTTCCGCGTTCTTAGTTCTTGCTGAGCAAACTTTGCACAGTTTAACCGAACCCATTGCGTAAGAGAACGTTTACATAACAAAATTTCAATTGTTCAGATTGCATTCAAACACTTTTCTCAATAATGAGTATTTCACCGCCTGAAACGTGTACCTGAGTCATCGTTTATGTATCCCACGACCTAACTGTTCGCTAGTCTACTCATTACAGAAGATTTCGCCACGCATGTAAATGCTTCAATCCGAAAAATCCATTCTCAGCTCTTTCGAATCTTTCAGAATATCTTGCCAATTTACTGTTGATCGTCTGCATTTAAGTTGTTGGTGTGTTGCGTGTTACTTTCGACAGGTTATAACTAGACTGACGGATCTTTCTGCAAAATAAAAAATGTTTGCAGCGATTGCAAGACACAGGAGCCAAATAGATATTTCATTCTTCTTTCAATTGTCTTATCAAGCTAAAATTAACACACCGATGTCCTAAAATCTTCGTAATTCTTCTATTTTGTCACAAATGCATAAAATCCGCTATCTACATATTTATAATTGGAGACGAGAACTTCTTGCGTTGTGAGTATATTTCATTTGTTTTATACTGATATATTCTATGAAACAAGATTAACAAATGCTTCAAAATCCAATCAATCCGGGCCAGCGAAAAGTGTTCGAGCGATTATTTACTTTCGACAGGTTATAACTAGACTGTGGATCTTTATGCAAAACAAAAAATGTTTGAATGGTTGCAAGACACAGGAGCAAAATAGATATTTCATTCTTCTTTCAATTGTCTTATTAAGCTAAAATTAACACGCCGATGTCCTAAAATCTTCGTAATTCGTCCATTTTTTCATGAATGCATCAAATCCGCAGACTACATATTTATAACCCTTTGCCGACGAGAATTTCTTGCATTGTGGGTATACTTCATTTGTTTTATACTGATATTTTCTATGAAACAAGATTGTCATATGCAAACAACAAGAGCGGGAGAGTTAATATTTCCAATGAACGGAGAATAAAACGGATACTATCAGATTTGTAGATGCATTGCCGAGACGCTTGAAAATCCAATCAGTCCGTGCCAGCGAAAAGTGTTCGAGAGTTTATTTATTTTCGACAGGTTAGAACTACACTGGTGATCTTCCTGCAAAATTAAAAATGTTTGCGTCGATTGCAAGACACAGGAGCCAAATAGAAATTTCATTCCTCTTTCAATTGTCTTATTAACACTTTACCTTCCGGAAGCCTATTAAAAGGATTTTCAATAATTGTGCTGTACCGAAAGAAAGCACAGAAATTTTCTTTTACATTGCAGTCTTAAATGAAACTATTAGATGACGTTATTGAGGGTTACTTGTTAGTTCACAATGAAAATTGCTGTCGCTATTGAAGGTTCCATTAAAAAGTATTTAGCCATGTACCATAGATTTTATCAAATTATGCAATAATCACCGATCGGTAATGTGTTAAGCAAAAATTAATACACCGATGTCGTCAAATCTTCGTAATTCGTCAATTTTGTCATGAATGCATAAAATCAGCAGTCTACATACTTATAACCCTTTGCTGACGAGAATTTCTTGCATTGTGGCAATATTGTATTTGATTTATACTAATATTTTCTATAAAACAAGATTACCATATCTAAAAAATAAGAGTGGGAGGGTTAATATTTCCAACGAACGAAGAATAAAACGAATACTATCAGATTTGAAGGTGCATTGCCGAGATGCTTGAAAATGCAATGAGTCCGGGCTAGCGAAAAGTGTTCGAGAGATTATTTACTTCAGACAGGTTATAACTACACTGCGGATCTTCCTGCAAAATTAAAAATGTTTTCATCGATTGCAAGACACTGGTGCCAAATAGATATTTCATTCTTCTTTCAATTGTCATATTAAGCAAAAATTAATCCATCGATGTCCTATATCTTCGTAATTCGTCCATTTTGTCATGAATGCATCAAATCAGCAGTCTACATACTTATAACCCTTCGCGGACGATAAATTCTTGCATTGTGGGTATATTTCATTCGTCGTATACTGATATTTTCTATGAAACAAGATTATCAAATGTAAACAGCACGAGTGAATATTTAGACCGGTGTACTGGAGGGTTAATATTCCCAATGAACGAAGAATAAAACGGATACTATCAGGTTCGGAGGTGCATTGCCGAGACGCTTGAAAATCTAATCAGTCCGGGCCAGCGAGAAGTGTTCGAGAGTTTATTTACTTTCGACAGGTTATAACTACACTGCAGATCTTCCTGCAAAATTAAAAATGTTTGCGTCCATTGCAAGACACAGGAGCCAAATAGAAATTACATTCTTCTTTCAATTGTCTTATTAAGCTAAAATTAACACACCGATGTCCTAAAACTCAGCAGTCTACATACTTATAACCCTTTGCAGACGAGAAATTCTTGCATTGTGGGTATGTTTCATTCGTTCTATACTGATATTTTCTATGAAACAAGATTATCAAATGTAAACAACACGAGCGAATATTTAGAACGGTGTAAAAGGTGGTTAATATTTCCAATGAACGAAGAATAAAACGGATACTATCAGATTTGACGGTGCATTGCCGAGACGCTTGAAAATCCTATCAGTCCGTGCTAGCGAGAAGTGTTCCAGAGACTATTTACTTTCGACAGGTTATAACTAGACTGCGGATCTTCCTGCAAAATTAAAAATGTTTTCATCGATTGCAAGACACTGGTGCCAAATAGAAATTTCATTCTTCTTTCAATTGTCTTATTAAGCTAAAATTAACACACCGATGTCCTAAAATATTCGTAATTCGTCCATTTTGTCATGAATGCATAAAAACCGGAGTCTACATACTTATAACCCTTCGCAGACTAGAACTTCTTGCATTGTGGGTATATTTCATTCGTCTTATACTGATATTTTCTATGAAACAAGTTTATCAAATGTAAACAACACGAGCGAATATTTAGAACGGTGTAAAAGGTGGTTAATATTTCCAACGAACGCAGAATAAAACGAATACTATCAGATTTGACGGTGCATTGCCGAGACGTTTGAAAATCCAATCAGTCCTGGCCAGCGAGAAGTGTTCGAGCGATTATTTACTTGCGACAGGTTATAACTACACTGCGGATCTTCCTGCAAAATTAAAAATGTTTTCATCGATTGCAAGACACTGGTGCCAAATAGATATTTCATTCTTCTTTCAATTGTCATATCAAGCAAAAACTAACCCATCGATGTCCTATATCTTCGTAATTCGTCCATTTTGTCATGAATGCATAAAATCAGCAGTCTACATACTTATAACCCTTTGCGGAGGAAAAATTCTTGCATTGTGGGTATATTTCATTCGTCTTATACTGATATTTTCTATGAAACATGATTATCAAATGTAAACAACACGAGTGAATATTTAGACCGGTGTACTGGAGGGTTAATATTCCCAATGAACGAAGAATAAAACGGATACTATCAGATTTGACGGTGCATTGCCGAGACGCTTGAAAATCCAATCAGTCCGTGCTAGCGAGAAGTGTTCGAGAGATTATTTACTTTCGACAGGTTATAACTAGACTGCAGATCTTTCTGCAAAATAAAAAATGTTTGCATGGATTGCAAGACACAGGAGCCAAATAGGAATTACATTCTTCTTTCAATTGTCTTATTAAGCTAAAATTAACACACCGATGTCCTAAAATCTTCGTAATTCGTCCATTTTGTCATGAATGCATAAAATCAGCAGTCTACATACTTATAACCCTTCGTCTTATACTGATATTTTCTATGAAACAAGATTGTCATATGTAAACAACAAGAGCGGGAGAGTTAATATTTCCAATGAACGAAGAATAAAACGAATACTATCAGATTCGGAGGTGCATTGCCGAGACGCTTAAAAATCCAATCAGTCCGGGCCAGCGAGAAGTGTTCCAGCGATTAATACGCAGTCATTCTTGCCGGTTGAACCCCGTTGGTCCCTGTTGGTTCGGCGTTGTGGCCATCGCGAGAGTTCGATCGGAGGCGGAAAAAAAGTCAAGGTCGACGAAAAATAGTCGGCACGAAAACGTGGCGGCGGCTCACTCCCTCCAGAGGAGGCACGTCCGCGTTTCTCCTCCTCGTTGCTCTCGTCGGTCCGCCCACGCGGTTGCGTGCAGCCACCCACGCGGTACGTGCACGCGTAACGACCAGGGCGACGACGATTCTCACGGGAAGGCGTGCGTATTCAAATGATCGGCTGCGGTCCGCGTCCCTGTCACGAGCCGATCCCCTAATTACTCCCTGCTAAACATCGCGGCGGAACAACGTTCTCAACCATCTCCCCTTTCCCCTCGCTCTCTATCGCCGGTTCTCCGTCGAGAGTGTAACCACGAGAATAATTTCCTCGCGATCCTCGCGCCTCTCTATACGAAGTTTATATATCTTTGAGGAGCGGATGGATCCCTCCCTGAGCAGGGTCGCATCGCGCGCCGTAGCCCGAGGCTGTCTTCTCTCGCTGGCTGCCCATTTTTCACGAGTCCCCGTCCCTCTCCCTCTTTTCGGTCCCCCGATCCCACCTTCTCGTTCTTTCTCTCCGATGACTTTTTTTCCTCTTTTAATTCCAACTCTCCTCCCTTTTCTCTTTTTAATCTCTCCCTTCGTGCGCAGCCGAAGAGGACCAAACAGGGAGGCGGTCGGACAGAGAGGGGCGAGCAGCGCCGAAAGAAAACGGTTGAACGAGGAAAGAAAGAGAGAGAGAGAGAGACACCGAAGACGTTCGTCCTGCTCGCTTATTTTCTCCTCCGCTTCTCTCTCTCTCACGCTTCTTCTATCGGAACACACGGACCTCTTCTCTCTCAACCTTTTCTTCCCGTCCCATGTTCCCCGCCGAGCCCTCAGCCGGCGACTTCTCGCTCGTTCGATTCCGGAGTCCATCTCGTGGCTGCCCAGGAGCAGCGGCAGCAGAAGCAGCAGCAACGGCAGCTTCGATCCTCTTCGTCGTCTGCGTGTCTATATACTCTCGCAGTTGAGGTCCGTCCGACGGGGAATCAATAGCACGCACGTGTGTCTGTACCTATGTATCAATATACACACACGGTTTCTTCGTCTTCCTTTTCGGTTATCTGCGTCTCTCTGCTACCTCAGTCTCATCCACTTCCTCTTCTTCCTCTTCTTCTTCTTCTTCTTCTTCTAGGGGGTGTCGTTTCTTGCCAGTCGAGCAGCTTCATAGAACGTCTCGGTGGAATCTTCCCCACTCCCTTGGCCCCGATAAAAAGCTCGATAAAAGAGGGGAACGACGCGGCGCGGCGCGGCGTCTCTCGTATCTTCGCCGACCGTGCTCACCGTTCGCCCCACCCTCGTCGAGCTTCAACGTGTGCGCAACTCGAAAAAGGGGGGAACAAAGAGAAGACGAAGTGAAAGTCGAGCCGAGCCATAGCAGAACAACCGAAGAATCCTTTTTTCCACGGTCGATCGATAAACGCGGGCAGCCACGCACACGTGCCTTCCTCTTCTATCCTCGTTCCGTTTCGTTCGCCTTGATGGTGTCCGGAGCTGTGCGTGCACACGCGCTCACTCGCGCCACTATGCTATGCGCGACCTTAGACGTCCGCGGGGACGTCTCCCGGTGTCTGGATATCCTTCTCAAGGTGGTAACGCGCGCGGAGAGAAAACGGGGCCCCGGGTGTATCAAACGCAAAGAGGAAGAGATACATATAGAGAGAGAGAAATAGCGAGCGAGCCAAAGGGCTGCGGCCCTCATCGAAGGAGGGGAGAATTACGATAATCTACGTACACGCAGAGTGTCCTTCTTCCCCTCCCCCGTGCGCCGCCTATCTATCCCGAGAGTCAGCTCTGGGGTATCCTTCTCAAGGTAGCGAGACGGAAAAGGAGAAAGCCCGGCCCGGATCGATCGAACAAGGACGCGAACAGCCTGAGATAATACTCGACGGGGCATAGGTGTGCGTGGATGGCCGCGTCCTCGTTGCTCTCGCGTTGCCACGGTGCCAGGTATCCTTCTCAAGGTAGCAGAAGCGACGAGGACCGTTGGCCAGGGACGCTGGAGCGACGGAGAGCGTCGCGGAGACACGATAATGCCGGGTGGCCAAGAGCCCCGGCTGCCTGGCTGCCTCGTCGATGACTCGATGCTCTGTTTGTATCCGTGCAGGTCGCCGTAAGAGACGCTAGCCGTTTCTCTCTCGCACCTCCGAACCGAACCGATCACGCGTTCCTTGTTCCCCGTTGGCTACCTGCGCGCCGGCTATCCTGTCTCCTGACCGCCTCCTCTCTCCGCCGTTTCAATGGTCGCGTCCTTCTCTAGCGTCTCACCTGAGCCATTACCGAGACGTCCAACGGAGGGACGGAGATGCATGGACGGTTATAAACGATGGTGAAAAAGAGAGATATCCTGAGATCAGAGGAGCCGGAGAGAAGCCCTCTCCTCGCCTCCGCTCCGTGTATACATATACCTATCGCTGGATTCTCTCGAGGGGCGGAGTGGGAGTGAGTCGAGAGACAGCGCTACAGGTAGAAGGCGAGAGGGAGCGGGACACCTGACGGCGAGACGTAGGGAGAGAGAAGGAGAGAGGCAAGGATGTGTGGTGGTCGGAGGAGGACGGCCGATCAAAGGAGAAAGAGCCTAAATGGGGAGGCGTCGTAGGGTGGCCAGGTAAGCGAACGAGGAAGGATATAGGTGGACGGGACGAGAGCGAGGGAGAAGATTCGGGAGCGAGGGAGGCTGAGAGAAGGAGAGACGGAAGAACGTGTCTCTGCGGAGGGAACGAGAGAGAAAGAGAGAGGATCGGCACATCGTGTGTGTGAGAGGAGAGGAAGAGAGGGGGGTACGAGACACGGAGCCAAGAGCGGGATGCTGGGAGGCGGCGGCGACGGCGGCCATGTTGCCGTATCCCGAGAGAAGAGAGAACGATCCGAGAGAGCACCGTGAGGCTGGTTCGTTTGTTGCTTGCAGCGGCTGCCCAAACTTTGGGCGGTTTAATTCTACCTGTTGGGCCGTACAGTTCGGGGTTGTGCATCGTTCCACCCTCGTCAGAATCGACGTTCCAGCTGCGGGAGCATCGGCTGGTTCACGCTGGTCCTCGGTCGCGGAGAAGTAACCGATCGCGTTCGATCCCCGGCGACGATGTCGTCGCGGTCTGGAGCGTTCCCGTCGTTGACGTCGTCGCTGTCGTTGTCGTCGTTGTTGCCGTCATCGTCGTCGGCGTGGTCGTCGTTGTCGCCGTTGTTGTTGTTGTCGTCGTTGTTGTCGTCGTCGTTGTCGTCGTCGCGACCGTCGTCATCCCCGTCGCCACAGTCTCGGCGAGCGTGCGCGTGTGCCTGAAGCCGGTGTACAAGTGTGAATCGCGGACAGACGATCCAATCCGATCCGGTTTGGAAAAAACCTCCTCGTGACTCGTTTCGAAGAGGGGTGGTGCGCGAAAGGAACGATACGATACGATACGGTACGATACGGAACGATACGATATCATCGGTGACTGGTTCAACGGACGCGACGAGTTCCGCGACGGAACAGAGCAGCGCGGAGAATGCGGTGCCGCGGAGTGAAAATTTTGTGAGTTTCACGGTGCTACGGGCTCTTCGACGGTGAATATATCCGTGTTCCTGTGTCCCCGCGACGAACACAACGCACGACCGGGTGTTTCTTTCTCGAGCACGCGCCGGTGTCGACTCGAACTCGATACGATAAACAAAGTGCGACCGGACAGGTCAAACGCGGGAGTAAAACTCGTCGCGAGAAGTAATCAGGGAGAAGGGACAGAGGAGGGCTCCCGTGATTGGGCGCCCTTTCGAGAATAGGAGCCCCCGATACCGGCGAGACCGCTAAATACGCGGTGGGACGCCTCGGTCCACGGCGAAGGTGGTGACACTATCATCCGTTGAGATGTGATCCGGAACACAGGAGGGACGTTTAGTAGTTTGTAGTTGGCCCCCTCCCCACCCCACCCCACCTCAGCACCCCTGTACCACCCTACCATTCTCTATACCACCTTCTTCCACTCCGCGCGTGTATGTACATACTACGTGCACACGCGTACAGCCGCCGCGCACCAGATCATCCGCTTCACACCGGCGCACAACGATAAATAGATACCGTGTACACACGTTGGTACATCTCCACCGATCGAAGAGCACTCTCGACGGACGCGCCGCATACGATATTTCTTTCTCGGCTGCGAATATTCCCTCCATGTTTTTGCGAGCCACATACCCCCTCTCCACTCGACACCTCCCACGGAGAAGTGAGTATTTCTCTCTTTTCGAACACGGTATTGTCTCCGGCTTCTCTCGGGGGCCGACCTCCTCGCCGCGGATGTTCACCGGCTACCTGCGCGGTGACGCACAGGTGACGCGCAGGTGACCCGCCGGTAAACAAGTCGATCGTCGAGACGCCACGGGACCATCCTCGATGCGCCGCGCCGCGCCGCGCCGCGCCGTTCACGAGTTGGTCGACCCGCGGTCGATAGATATTCTTCAACGGATATATGTCTCTGGCTATTTTTCGCGTCGTCGCGGCAACACACGAATACGATTACAGTTCTTGCGACTGATAGAATGCACGGTACTGCTACGCAAATCGAGATATCGCGGAGGACTAGCGGGTTCTTTTTCCCCGATGGCTGAAACGATTTCATGATATGCCAGAATCGAATTACACGGTTGAATAAATTACCGGTTGCCGGGTTTCTTTTCTTTTTTTCTTTTCTCTCTCTCTCTCTCTCTCTCTCTCGTCTATCTCTCGTTTATCCACCTCTCTTTATCCGATCAACGATTGCGTGTACCCGCGAAATCGGCGACGATTAGCATACGCGCCGCGGTTAGAGTGAATGGAAGCCCCTACAGCGAATATAATTGGCCCCGGTTTATGGTATCCACTAATGGACGTCGCGTCACCCCGAATGCAACGCGTTCCTTCTCTCCCCCACCTACCGAAAGTTTATATAACGCGGCGTCGAGGAACGACAGGCATTTCGAGAACATTCTCGAATGGTCCACGCAGTCGACACGTCGGGTCTGTTTCTCTTTCTCTTTTCTCTTGTGTCTCCACCTATATTTCTTCTGTCTCTCCCCGGTCTCCCTTTCTCCGGGAGACACGTGCTAATCGCCGTAGCCCGTGTACGCCCGTCTTGGATGGAAACCAAGGATCTTCCTCACAACCGAAACTCGCCACTGATTCTCACTCCCGGATCACTGGACCGGAGGACACCGTCTCCGCGTAACCTCTCAGGTAGCGAGCGAGACTCGTTCCCTTCGATTCTGCCGGCAGAGTCGAGGATGAGACTAGGGTGCTTCGAGACGAACAGCCTCGATTCGGACCTGGACCCGGTATCGATGCAATTCGATCCAACAAGATCCTCTACGGATCGTCCGCCCCATCCCCGAAACCCCGATGAAAAGGGAGGCTAGAACTTTCACTGGTGTCTTGATTATTCACTGTATCGAACCACCACCGAATACGATCACAAGGCGACCTGGTCCGCACTACGGTCACCGCGGGTTGCAAAGCCGCGCGGTGGTTACTCTGATGGGTTACCTCCATGGACGATCGTTTTTTCGCTGGCGATCATCGCAGGCTACAGAGGAGGCTCGCTCGTTCCTCTTCGCTCGGCGAGTCCTCCGTCTCCGGAGGCATCGTCCACTGACGCGAGGCGAGGGAGTACAGGTACTTGAAATACAAACGGACCCACGGAGGTGGGTCCAATCTGATGCAGGGTTCCCTTTGAGAATCAGGTTAGACCGGCCGAACCTGCTCCTCTGGCTTCTCGTCTCCGGTCCGCGGTTGTATACCGGCTTGGTGTACCTACTCCTTCTCCCCAGTCGCCCCAATCTCCTTCTTCCGCGTAGTAGGTAGGCTACCTACCTACTTCCCGCCACCCTGTTCAGCTTGTCCCTCTCTCTCTTTCTTTCTCTCTCTTGCTCTCCGGTTCACCTTCCGCACACCTAGCTCATCTCGCACCTCCTCGTGGCATTGCCTGCCCCTTGGTCACCGATGAACCGAGGACAACTCGTTGAATACCGTTCTCTGGGTCTTCCTCTTGCTCTCTGGCTCGTCCTCTGTACACCTAGCTCTCCTCTTCGTGCCTGCCATTTAGTCGTCGAAGATGACAATGCTTGTTCATTACAGGCCAACGAAGATACACCATCAATTGAATGACCATCTTTTTTCATATCTAGCTTATCGCGCACCTCTCCGTGGCCTTGTTCATCGCAGCCCAACGGCGAACAGGAGACACGTAGAATCTACGTCGTAGATCGCGAACTAGACGTAGATCGTTCGTTATCGATGGTGTCTCTCCTACTCCCTGATTCGCCGTCTGCACGCGTGCCAACTTCGTCTTGCACCTCTCCATGGACTTACTTGTCTCTCAGTTAGTGGATAGAGCAAGAATCGTTTAGCGTGGTCCAACTGCTGACACACATCTACATATCTGTAGGACGTTTGCTCGTTCGCTCTCCGGTTGATCCTCTGCACACCTAGGACATCTCGCAAGTTTGGTGTGATCTTGCCCGTCGTGTAGTTCTCGAAGAAGATGCTTGTTCAGCGTCACTTTCTCTAGCCCGTCACCTTCCGCACGCCCCGTCTCGATTCTCTTTGCGCGCCCTTCGGTTCAGCAATGAAGACGACAGGCTCGTCCAACGGAGTCGGGCCCCGTGGAAAACGGTTGGCCAAGTTGTCCGAGGCGCGTGACGTTCGTTCCCGATGGTCGGGCCTCCTCGTTTGCGTCTATTATTACACCTGTCTATCCGTCAGTCGGCAGCGGTCGCGAGCTGAATTCCAGTTTTACGCGGCTGCTGGCCTCCTTCAAGCGCCGCGGAGGTAGTAGGAGGAGATGAACGAGCCAGGGAGAGAAGAGGGAACCAACTGGTTTCGCTAACTATCCACCTGGACGCGGCGGCGGCGCCGCCGCCGCCTCGCTGAAGATGTAGAATTCGTGGTGTCCGACTGGTTTGGCCAACATCCGAACGGATTCCCGTTGCCAGACAGACCAGGCCTGGTCGGCCACGTGATAACTGAATCAACCATCGAACCTGCTATTCAACCTCTCCTTCGGCGTCGTCCGCGCGCGACGGAACAACGCGCGCGCGCGCGCCAAAGCCGAGCCGGGCCGAGGCAAACCAAGTGAAGCCAAGCCAAGCTGTTTCGTGGTCGCGCGTACAACCCGAGGCGGACAAACACGAGGCCGCCCCTACCCGATGGCCTTCCTGATTCCGCAACGATCTCGTTCTTCCGGCCGGGACGTCAACCTGACTTGCCGCTACAAAAATGCGGCTCTCCCAGCTCTTCCTGTTAAGCCTGACTTATTCTTCTTCTTCTTGTTGGTCTTGTTCGTCGATAGCAGGGCCGGTTCAACGGCTTCCGACGTTCCACCCTTACCGGAGAGGAGCCACCGGGCATCTCCATGGTGTTTAGGGAAGGAAGGGACTACCGAATGGAACGTGTTTCTCTGTTTCAACTTTTCACTCTCGGCTGTCTTGTCTGTCTTTCCGTCTATCTGTCTGTCCCGTCCGTCTGTCTGTCTGTCTGTCTGTCTGTCTGTCTCTTCGACGCCGGTTTATTACACCTGTCTATCAGAGTCGCGACCGCGAAACGATTTCCAGTTTGACGTGCTCCGCAGCCAGTTTGAAATGAATGGAACACGCCGAACCCCGGCTGGTCCCACTGATTGCACGTTGTGCAATCGGAACACGATACACGCGCGCGAGCGCAGCCTCCGAGATTAGCCGGTGCATCTTTTTTCTACGGGCGTTCGCTTCTCTCGGTCGGATCGGTACCATGAAAATCACCGACACAGTTTTCACCGAGAATTTTTTCGCCGACTACAGATTTGACCGACGATAACTTTGGTCGACAATATGTTTAAACGACTGTTGACCGTCGACGAATTTAATAGATAATGGTTTTAGTCGACGACAGTATTATCCGATTGTAGACTGCGGATGTTTGTGGGAATTTGAAGGAAATGGAGTAAAATAGAATCCTATTTCCAGCGGTAGTAGCCTTTCCAGATCTGAAGTAATTAAAAGTTGTATCAAATTTTGTCGAATTTTGTATTTTACCCGTTTTTGAATCCAGTCTATTCGATAGCAAAATGGTTTCTAAAAATAGTACTGACATTTTTCTCTTTAACTATGCTGCACTGACACTTCTGCTTTTGTATAATTGTATAATTATTACGCTGTGAGCAGTTGGATGCAGTCGGTTAACGTTGTTGTCGAACGATGTCGATATTGAATAATTCGAGAGCCATTCAATAAATAACGAGACAAATTGATATAGCTCAAACACTATTCACTGAATTATAGGTTAGGTTTACAAAATCTTGTCAAACAGCTGATCACAAGACGTTACAAGGATGCCAACTTGAAATATAGGAAGTTTCGTATTGGTTCATGAAACCGTTTAGAAGCTATATCAGTTTGTCTCGTTACTTATCGAATGGTCCTCGTATTTTACCCTTTTTTGAACATTTTCAGAAGCCATAAATCCATAAAGATCCAGTCTATCGGATAGCAACATGGTTTCTAAAAATAGTACTGACATTTTTCTCTTTAACTATGCTGCACTGACACTTCTGCTTTTGTATAATTGTATAATTATTATGCTATGAGCAGTTGGATGCAGTCGGTTAACGTTGTTGTCGAACGATGTCGATATCGAATAATTCGAGAGCCATTCAATAAATAACGAGACAAATCGATACAGCTCAAACACTATTTACTGAATTATAGGTTAGGTTTACAAAATCTTGTCAAACAACTGATCAGAAGACGTTACAAGGATGCCAACTTGAAATATAGGAAGTTTCGTATTGGTTCATAAAACCGTTTAGAAGCTATATCAGTTTGTCTCGTTACTTATCGAATGGTCCTCGTGTTTTACCCTTTTTTGAACATTTTCAGAAGCCATAAATGCATAAAGATCCAGTCTATCCGATAGCAACATGGTTTCTAAAAATAGTACTGACATTTTTCTCTTCGACTATTCTGCACTGACACTTCTGCTTTTGTATACTCATATAATTATTACAGTATGAGCAGTTAGATGCAGTCGGTTATCGTTGTTGTCAAACGAGTTTGATGTCAAATAATACTCTCGTCGAATGAAGTATTCGGTTAAAGACGTTGTTGGTCAAATCTGGAGTAGAATCAAACCTGTGCCGGTTATTTTCATGGAACCCCGGTCGCAAAGACCAGTGGTCGGCAAATTCATTCGTCAAAATAGCAAAATATCAGCAGCACGACGATTTAAATTTCTTTTGAGAGCCAAACTTACAAGAATCCAGGAAGTAGAAAATACTCTTTATTTGAATTTAGATATAATACACTGACTGATTGAAAATTGTATTAAAATACTATT
>CM052197.1:1333175-1347846 GCA_028455805.1 Lasioglossum figueresi
TCTCATTTCCTACAACCTATTTGTAGATCCTCCAATTAATTCGCAAGTTTAAAAATTTTCTACGGTTTCCACAATTTTTATGTTTGTTCCTGAAACTTTTCTGTACATTCTGCAATTTATTTGCATGCCCAACATTTGTTCTCTGGGTCCGACAATATTTTCACAGTCCACAAACAGTCTGACTGAGGTCTTTAGTTGATAGGACAAGCTTACTTCCATTCCGATGAGGATTTAACTGTCCACAGGGTCGAACCCCGTTTCTTGTTCACGAAAAGTCCTCAAACTTTTTGTGGCTTGTAGAATTGTTTGGTATGTCCTAAAATGTTTCTATTGGTCCCACAATTTGCGTCTCATTTCCTACAACATATTTGTAGATCCTCCAATTAATTCGCATGTTTAAAAATTTTCTGCGGTTTCCACAATTTTGATGTTTGGTCCTGAAACTTTTCTGTAGTTTCTGCAATTTATTTGCACGCCCAAAATTTTTTCTGGTGTTCCGACAATTTTTGCGCAGTGCACAAACTGTCTGACTGAGTTTGTTTAGTTCATAGGACAAGCATACTTCCATTCCGATGTGGATTTATCTGTCCACCTAAATTTCCATTGCTGTTTTTCCAGTATTACCATGAATTAAGTGGCGAATACAGCCTGAGTTTCTTCTTCAGTCTGGGTTATTTAATTTATGGGGGCTCTTCCTCCTCAAATGTTAGCGTTAACCCGGACTCCAAAATCGTCCAGTTGAAAATAAAATTTAATTAATTCAGCTACCTCGCACGAGGAAAGCGGATTCCAATGGTAACTAAACCCAGCTATTGATTCGCAACACACAACCTTAATTAAACCACATTACACAATTGATTCGTAACACCAACTGATTTTACCTGGATAGATTTTCCGTATGATTAGTGCGGGGTCCTTTCGATCGCTGTTTTTCCAGTATTACCATGAATTAAGTGGCGAATACAGCCTGAGTTTCTTCTTCAGTCTGGGTTATTTAATTTATGGGGGCTCTTCCTCCTCAAATGTTAGCGTTAACCCGGACTCCAAAATCGTCCAGTTGAAAATAAAATTTAATTAATTCAGCTACCTCGCACGAGGAAAGCGGATTCCAATGGTAACTAAACCCAGCTATTGATTCGCAACACACAACCTTAATTAAACCACATTACACAATTGATTCGTAACACCAACTGATTTTACCGAGATAGATTTTCCGTATGATTAGTGCGGGGTCCTTTCCATCGCTGTTTTTCCAGTATTTAGCATGAATTAAGTGTCGAATACCGCCTGGGGTTCTCAGAAAATTTCTTGCTGTACGCGAAAGATGGCGATCGAACGAGATCGGGGGTTGGGGGGGTGGTGGTATGATTTAAGCCCCTTAAGTGGCTCGTGCGTAAATCACGCGGCCCATTTCGTTCGCCGATTTATCGAGCGCGCATAACGCGATAATCAATTCAAATTGTTGCATCGTCGGCGTTGCCGATCCTCGCCGTAACATGCTACAGTGTGGCAGGCTAGCAGGCACGAAGACGGGGGCGGGGGGGGGGGGAGGCAGACGGTGCTCTTCTCCAGTCAACTGGGCAAAAATTGGACGGAGACGAACCTGGGAAGAGTGTCCGGGGCCGGTCATCCTAATCCTTTCAGGCGATTTAATCGTTTCAACGTGTCCGTACCGTTAGACTGGTTAAGTGGACCTCGGCCGCGCGAATCCATCGGCGTGCGTAAATTTCCCATTGACGATCGTTATTTATGAACATCCCGTACAACGGCCAATAAAACAATCTGCCGGGCTTCAGGGATAAGTCGAGTTGACTTTTTTGCGTTTGTACACAGCGCCGCGCCGGTGTCACGGCTAAGTAGACCGGTACTACGCGTCCGCTTAATCGCGCGACGATTCCGATTAGATTTCGCGTGTCTGCCGGTCGAGGACCGTTACTCCGCGGCGACATTCCACCCGTATCGTCAGTTTCCCTCATTACCGGATCATTTGCTTGCTAATAGAATTTAAATGGTATTTAAATAGAATTCAAATAGAATTTAAAGAAATTGTCTATCCGTGGCGCGATCGACGCAGCGCGACACGGACAAACGCGTCGGTAAGTGCGATGATCTCGGTGATTTGAACGCGTGGTAGTCGCGCAGCGCCGATGTCATCACCGATGTCTCTCGTTCGCTTCCTCGGCTTCGCTCGCATCGCATGCGCGACAGGATTTTTATCCTGTAATGATTTAATATTATTGTACGCGGAACGACGGGACAGTCCGCGCAGCGAGGTTCACTTCGAAAAGATGTAGAAACGCGATGGAGGAAATCGTACGGGTATCGCAAGATGAGCAATTAATGTAGACGAATTTCTGGGGGAATTGGTTAGCGAACTACGAACGCTCTCGAGATAATCCAAGAATCATTTATAGCTGGAGTTTTTACGAACGGCTGGAAAATCCAAGCTTTATTTATACCTCGCGTTTCTACCGGCGACTGGAATTTCACTTGTGAGTCACTCGGTAGTTGTTCTACAGCTACGGGATTCTTGAATATTTCTTTTGATTAAATGGTTAGCGACCATGCCGTAATCTTCACGTGCCGGTTCTAGTTCGAATGCAAACAGAATGCAGCGTTTATTACTCGGTTTATTGACCTTTCAACTGGAGACGACGAGTTAACCACTTGCTCTTTGAATTATTTCACGGTTTCGATGATTAGAACTTTCTTCGTAGCTCGTAATTTCCTGAAAAAGAAGAAAATTGTTATCTATTGTGTGCCTACATGTTCTTCAATAACGATACATTAACAAAACCAAAATAGAAATTCATCTCGGTTTAAAGGAGATTAAGATTAGATTTTTTTTAAATAATAATTATGTGAGTTTCGTATTTCGAAACTGTCTTTTTTCAACCCTTTTATGTAGTTAATCCGGGTACCCACTTTATATATCTTCTTAAAACTTCTTTAATGCTTTTGTCGATAAATAAACAAATTTATTTAATATTTTATAATATTTAATTTATATTTACATTTAAAATATTTAATATTTTAGTAATAATTATGTGAGTTTCGTAATTCGAAATTGTCTTTTTTCAACCCTTTTATGTAGTTAATCCGGGTTCCCATTTTAAATATTTTTTTAAAACTTATTTAATGCTTTTATCGATAAATAAAAAAATGTATTTAATATTTTAAAATATTTAGCACAGATATTTTAAAATATTTAGCTAGATAGCACATAGACATCTTAATGACAGCTGTAAGACGCCTGTCGCAAGACATTCGGACGCCTGAAACACGTCTGAACGCCTCCCGAACGGCTCCGGAAAGTCTCCTGAATGTCTTGTGTTACAAAACGGTACGTCTCAGAGACGTCGTCAGTCTCTTTTATACGTACTTTAGGCGTCTTTTGGCTGTCTTTTTAGACGACATCTCCAAAAAGACGTCTTTTAGACGCCTTTTAGGAAGGTATCTCCGAAAAGACGTCTTTTAGACGCGTTTTAGGCGGCTTTTAAGAAAGTATCTCCGAAAAGACGTCTTTATGACGTCTTATTTCAGACGTAGGAACGACGTCTCAAATACACGTCTTTAAGATATCTTAAAGACGTCTTTTTAGGATGTAAGACGTTCAGATCTGTAAACGACGTGAAACAGACGTCTATGAGACGTAGGATGCTATCTGGATATCAGTCAACTAATAAGTAGATTGCGGATTTTTATGTATTTATGAAGAAATTGGTTGGGGAAAATTTAAAACACAGTATTAGAAGATTAGAAAAATCTAAAAACATTGTTACGATGTTTTTTCAATGTGAAAAATTTATGAAGGGATGAAATGAATTTTGATATAACTCCTGCTATACTCGCAATAGCTGAAAAATATTTTTATTTTGCACGAAGATCCGCAGTCTAGTAATAAGACATGACGAAGGAAATTTCTGTAGGAATGATTAACCTCAGTTTCTTTCGATAGTATTCGAGCATTATTTACACTAATATTTCTTTCGGATTGTTTTCACAGCAGTGTAAAAGTCCCGATGTGTTATTTATGGTGCAATTACAAACGGAATGCAGCTTCTAATTTCTCGGATTGTTAATATTCGATCGAGTAATGGGATATGACGTAAACGCGAATGGCAATTCATCAAAACTGCCATAAAACGGGGAAAAGAAGTATGAATTTAAAACGGTTCTCACAGCAGACTATGGATATTTATGCATTTATTTAGCTTGTAAAAACCTTGCTGAAAAAGAAGCTCGAAGAAATTTCCATAAAAATTTTATCCTCGGTTATATAGTGTGTTTAACTTATCGAAATCACTAGCGCGGGAGATAAAAATCAGCGAAATCACCTCATTTTCGTAATGCTTGGCAATAAAAATGAGAATTTGCATAACCATCCGCAGTCTAGATATGAGAAACGTGTTGTCACTCGGATACTTTCTATTTTATACACTTGGAAAGAGACATGTAAGTATAAATTTTGAAATATATAGCACATGTCGTCTTTCAGACGTCGTCTTTACGTCTGTTTTAGGTCCGAACGTCTTACGTCATAAAATGACGCCTTTTCGAAGACGTCGTTTTTACGGCTGAAATAACACTAATTAACTTCAATTTTTTCGAGACGTTATGAGATGTTAGTTTATTGTACAATCACTAAAATACTTTTGTAATTTTGCTATTACTTGGAATTACGAAAAATAGTTGATGGAAGAAATTTGTCTTCCCAGATAGCACACGTCGTCTTATAGACGTCGTTTTTACCTCATTTTAGATCCGAACGTCTTACGTCCCAAAAGACGTAAAAGACGCCTTAAAGACGTCTGACAAAGACGTTTAAAAGACGTTAAAAGTTCGTTTAAAAGACGTCTTTAAGACGTACCGTTTTGTAACGCAAGACATTCAGGAGACCTGCCAAGGATGTTGCAGCGATCGTCGAGCGACTATACTGGCGTCTTTTAGACGTCTGAATGTCTTGCGGAAGGCGTCTTACAGACGTCTTTTAGACGTCTCAGTGCTATCTGGGTACGTATACATTTCCCGCATACAATGGACAACCGATTTATAAGTAATTCTACACGCAAAAGTGTCACGAAACTAAAGAATAAAATTTTTTTTGTTTGACGCATTCTTTTCGAGAAAAACTAGTTTAAAAATCCGTCGGGATCGCGTGCTTTAATATAGCAAGCAGCACGATTCTTATCTAATAGCACGCGTATTTCCTGAATTTTCAAACACCATTTACTCAAAAACGGAACATTAAATGACAATATTTTATTTTTCAGTTTCGTCTCAATCTTGCGTGTAGAATTAATTTTTAATCGATTGTCTATTGCATGGAGTCATTTTACGGGACAGCTTTATATGTATTAATATTTTTTGAAAGAGGACGACACGAATCAGAAGTAAAACGATGGCTGCGGATATTTATGCAAAATAAAATCGGTTACCGACTTAAATATCTTTTTAAAACTTCTTTAATGCTTTTGTCGATAAATAAAAATATTATTTTTATGTCTATGATATATGCACTCCCGCTCAAAATTATGTGGACGACACGTTTAATTTTTTATGCGGTCTAGTTAATACAGTCAATGATAAATTCATTAGATGTCTCGCCAATAATTATTATTATTGTCTCGTGAAGACGGCAAACCACCCTGATGGATCATCGTAGATTGAAACAGTATTAGCCCTGCCGAAGAAACTTTTATTTATCCAAGAAATTTTAATAATTAAATTGCACAATTTGGTACTATCAGAATAAATTATAATTGCAACAAAGTGTTCACATATTCTTGAGCGGGGGTGTATACAGGGTGGTCCGTTTAAGTAAGAACACCTAATATATCACTTCAGGTTATTGTGATGCAAAAAATATTTGTCACTTAATGTGCATGGTGTCAATGGACCAAATATTTGGCACGAATATTTTTTTCCGAGGGTCATTTTTTTCGGAGTTGTCAAGGTCATCGATGTGTTTTTTGGTACATAACCACATTTTTCTTTATCGCATCGTGTAATCGATGGAAAAATACATTCGGATGTGTATAATAACATGACCTTGAAATGACCTTGATCCTCGAAAATTAAAGTTTTACCTAGAACCGATGTCGAATATCTTCGGCCACGACTCCTGAACCTATGAACGCGAAGAAAATATTTTTGATCACACTAAGAATATCGATCAACAGATGCGTGTATGTGTTAACTGTTAAAACAACACTCCCGTTCTGTTAAGTTATCATCAGAGATGTTCAAAATGGCGTCCTTCTACGTTGATACATTTTCTGAAACGTGCAACGACCGACTGTACAGATCTTTCAATTGTTTCGACATTAATATCAGCACAAGCTCTAACTGTTCGGTTCTTCGTATCATCTGGTGTAGTTGGTCGTTCATTATAAACTGTTTGTTTCAATTTTCCCCACAAAAAGAAGTCCATTGGTGCGAGGTCTGGTGCACGCGCTGGCCATCCTACAACTCTAAAATTGAAAATCCAAAATTTTAAATCCAAAATTTGTTTAACAAGGCGTGTAGAATGAGCCGGACAACCGTCATGCTGATACCGCATTCTTAAACTGATAGAAGCGGGCCGCAATCAGTGTTTCGACCGAAAATTCAGTTAGATTCCAGTTCATTGCTAGTTTCGTCACGTGGGAATCGTCCCAGTTCAAGATTACCATTAGCCAATGAAGACAATGCGAACCGAGGATTGCAATCCGAGGAGGGGCAGACGTGAAACTAATTTTAGGATTCGGAAAGAGGGAGAAAGCACACCGTCGCATAAAATCGCTATGACGTCTCGAATTTAATATCGTCTCGTAAAAGAGTGTACCCCGAGGCGACACCGCTTTCCGCAGAAACAAAATTACAAGCAGAAAAACGACCGGCCAGTAACGACTGTAAAGATCGTTAAATGCCGATCAAACAGTGAGAGAAAGACGAGAGAAAAAAAGTGCGTCATACAAGCGTCGAAGAGCATAAAACGACGATCGTGAAACTGCAGGCGCGCGGCTTCGCCCGGTCTCCCCCTGGCAATTACCCGGAAAACGGATTTTTCCAATTACCAGCGGTATTCCGTCGGCTCAGCCGAAGTAAAAAGGGCCAATTTAACGCTTCCGGCGAACGTCGTCCGCCACGAGAGAAACACGGCGACGAATTCAATGGGTCCCGTCTTCCTGCGACGAGGAAAATCGCTTGGACTATAACGGTGGAACGGTCCTCCTGGCGATCGACGGAAATTATCGCGTTTCGCGAGCGAGCATGCGTAAATTGCGACGAGCATGGACTTCTGCGCGACGGTCCGATGAATATCATTGGTGGAAATTGCGCACTGCCATGGAAAAAGGAGCGGGAACACGGAATATGGGCTCTACTGTGCGAATCGGATACAGTCCGCGACAGAAAGATGGCACACCACGAAAATTCAATGTTTCCATCATTTGGACATGATAAATCTAGTCTTTCTTGGCACTCATACATTTTTATTACAAAATAAATTACATTACAAACAGTGAAATTAAAGAAAATGTCCGTTTGTTTATGGAAACGAGAAAATAACAAAAATCGGCACGACAAGATGATGGCACATATACCAAAAAAAAACGTAATTTACGTACATAAAATATATAACATTGTGTTTAATACTTTGCGTGGCCTCCCTTGTTTTCCAGAATAGCGAACATACGTTTCGGAAGTGACTTAAAGAGTTTTTTAATATATTTTGGCCGTATTTTTGTCCATTTTTCTTCTATGCACGTTTTTAAATCTGCAAGGCTTTGGAATTGTCTTCCGCCTTCGTAAACACGTCTTGCTAGTTGCGCCCAACAATTTTCAATTATGTTGAGATCCGGCGATCTCGCTGGCCACTTTGAGACACTAATTTTGTTTTGCTCAAAGTACCGCTTAACGGATTTTGCGGTATGCACACTAGGGTGGACCTAAGCTATACTTGACGAAAATTTTTTATCGAGATACAAAGCACGACGCCCCCTAGAATGGTTCTCTGTAACGAGAAAATATTTGTGCAAAGTTTGAGATCGATCGGAAAAAAGGATCACGTGGCGCATTACAACTGAAAATTTTGAAAATTTTGAAATTCATCGTGACTGTGAAGTATTATATATCGTTGGATTTTTAAATATCACTGTTATTTGTGGTTATACGAAAAAATGTCGCAGGAGAAAGTTGCACTGTTCAATATGGTAAATGTAATGGCAAAAAACAATTTTTTTTGAAAATCAAATTTTCGAAATTTCAAGGTCATCGTCATTTTTTAAAAATTAAGGACATCTAATTTTTCCATATTCTTATTTAGAAAAAAATTACAAATCCAACGATATATAGTACTTCATAGTTACGATGAATTTCAAAATTTTCAAAATTTTTAATTGAAATGCGCCGCGTGATCCTTTTTTCCGATCGATCTCAAACTTTGTACAAATTTTTTTCACACCATAGAGAACCATTCTGAGGGGCGTCGTGAAAAAAATTCGTTGGTCAAAAAATAAGGTCCACCCTAATGCACGCTTGCATTATCCTGCTGAAATGGAAAATTTTCCCCGGAAATTGTCCGTCCGAATTTAGTTAATTGTTCGTCCATCGAATCTATATAAATTTTGCTGTTCATAGTTTTCTTAATCAATTTTACTTCGGTCGCTCCTCGATAACCAATTCCGGCCCAAAGCATTACTCCTCCGCCACCGATGTGTCTGCGGCTTAATATTCTTTCTTCTTTCCGCGGATCGTGAAAATAGTGTGCGAAACCATCCGGCCCATCTAGATCGAACTTTTCCTCATCGCTAAAAATAACACGACGCCATTTTTTTCTCCAATGTACGTGCTCTTGTGCAAATTTCAGACGCTCCGATTTATGCTGAACGGTTAAAGGTGGTTTTCTTTTCAATTTCATTCGAACTAAGTGCGGACATTCCTTTATTATCCTTTGCACGTTACGTACATTTGTTTGTACGCCAACTGCTTTAGCGATTCGTCGTGATGTTCCCGAAGAATTCGAAGCTTCTTTTAAAATTGCACGTTTTCCGCGATCGCTTACTGCTTTCGGTCGACCGGAACTCTTTTTTTACCGTATGTCTTAGGATTTTTTAATAAATTATACACCACTTTTCTGCTTCGATGTATAATACGTGCAATTTTTGAAACCGAGCAATTCTCTTTATGCAATGTCAAAATCGTTTTTATTTCGGCATCGGCTAAAGATTTTCCACTACCCATGGTGTAATTTCAATAGAAGATAATAAGAAACACGCACAATATTTAATGCACAGTAAAATAGTACACGATACAAACAGTCTGACGGTCTAGTGTTAACTGCAGAGAAAGAATTTTAACCCTTTTAGTGCCGAGCGAAAAAGAGGTGCTTATGCGAAGATAACCGGCCGAATTTTACGATTCTACTAAGATTTGGAAAAAGGCTCATAGAAACCAAATGAAAAGCAATATTTACATAATTCAAAACGCAGTGTATTAAGGACAAAATAGAGAATGAAACAGTGACGCTAATTTTTCTATATTCATTGAAAATTACATAAATAACAAAGGTATAAGTGATAAAAAAAAAGAAGAAAAATTGAGCTCTCTGTTTCAAAACGTAATTGCACATAGGAAAAGTCATCTTTTTATCATAACTTTATATAGACCGTTTATTGCAAAGTATATACTTTAAATTTCCAATATATTTTTTAACAAAATACGTAATATTGCACGAGAAACATAAAAAATATACTTAACGCACATGGAGTTATAAGGGTCCAACCTATTTAGCCTGAAAGAGTGGAAAAAATTATTGTAGCGTTATTTATAGGCTCAAAGATATAATATTATACATCGTTGGATTCGTCTTGAGATCAGCTACAATATTACGAAATCCAAAATATATTTTAGCTTTTAAAAAATCAAATTCACCTCAATTATTTTCAATAAAAAATTTTTTTTCCAACTTTCATATATTGAAGTTTCTAGACGTCTAAATACTGTTCCTCTTTTGTCTGAAACTTTTTTTTGTTAGATTATCAAAAACGGTGTTATTTGCACCGAAAAGCTGAAAAGAACTATTTTTGCACATAAATTATATCGAAACGATGTAAATTATTATTTTATGCAGAATATGCGAATCACAAAACTTTTTAGTAAATAAATATATATCGGAAGAACATTTTTAAATTATTACGATTAACTTTCATCAGAAAATACATCAGAAATGTCTTCCTCGGATAATGTTTCTTCTTCGTTTGATTCTGCCGATGTAGTTTCATTGGTAGGTTGAATAGGCAGAAGCATTTTCATACATTCTTTAGAAAATGGTATCTTCTTTCGTTTTTGCGATCTTATACTTGATAAGAGGGGATCGGAACTCGAGAAAAGTCTATTTATTATATCTCGGTTGCAAGCTACTCGAGAAAACTTTCTTGAGTAACTTTTCCTACAGCCACGAAAATATTTGTTATTCGCCTCTGCTGCTTCTTTCGAAAGCTGTCCAATAAGCAAAATAGCGTTGTCGATCGCTGCTGCGCCATGCATTAATATTTTGTGAATTGTGGGACTCGTGGGGTACCATGGATATAATTTGACATACATTTCTGCTGTATTTCCGGCATATACCGCAAACTTCTCAGAATCTATTTCGTGACCACTCGATATCGCTTCTAATATCATTTTAAATTTATCAAGCAATTTAACATCGATTCCTGTGATAGCTGCTGACAATTTTGTATCCTCGCGCAGCCTCAGCGTAGCCGAACGTGCAGGCGTACGCGAATCGCTGCTAAACGCTTAATACCAAATAAGCTATCAAATCTAAAGGCGGACAGATGCAGATCCAAATTTTGTTGGCTTATAATCACGAATCTTTACCGAAGGTAATGTCACCAAAAACAGCACGCAGGCTCGCGCAGAAACATAACAAAATTGTCAATGAAGTTTTGTAATCGTAAAAAAACTTACAGAATAATTGGTAATATTCAAATATTAATAACTATACTAATTTAGATGATAACAAAATGAAATCTATGCGAAAGTGGTCTGTATACCTACCTGAACAACTTTTGTGATACAAGAATTTACATAATTTTCCTTGAAACACTGGAAAATCGCCAACGAATAGACGCTGTTTTAGAGACTGTTCGATGAAGTTTACTACTTCACGGGTGTACAAATGGAGAAAACAATATTGCAGCCTTATTCTTCAGACCTTTAACGACAACGAACAACAAAAATTTTATGCCATAAAAAACTTAGAAATTGGCTTTTTTCCACTTTTTTCGGGCTAAATACCCCACTGTGCTCCGGCCGCCCGTGTTGAATTCCTACCGTATCGCTCTCGCGTGTAAATAAGCAGTCTCAACATCAACTGGCATAGAATATAAGGGAAAGTTAAACCGAAAAATTATTGATTTAAATTCTCTCGTAGTGAAATTAGACTATTTATAACGTATTATAAATTTATTTTCAGATAGAGATCTCTCGCAATGCGAATAGTAAAGCGCTACTTAATACTGTGCCGTCATTTTGTCGCGTCGGTGACCCCGGTTGTTTACATTTCGACTAGAATCTTCGACTAGAATTTTCGAGTGTAAATAACCTTGAAGCTCCACCGAAGTGCATATACACGGAGAGAAACGTATCAAATTTCATCACAGTTTTCAGAAATAGCAATATTTACGGTTGTGCCATCTTCTTGTCGCGGACTGTTGGAACGAGACAGAGAGAGAGAGAGAGAGAGAGAGAAAGGTGGGGAGAGAAAAATAATAGAGAAACCGGGGGGAAGAAGTAAATAGGAAAAAGAAGATGGTACGTACAGATCGGTGGTTGAAAAAACGACAGTAAAGAGGAAAGACGACGAGGCGCATGCACGGTTTGTTAATGAATGCCGGAGCGTAATCGAGCGATTCGAGATCGGCTCGTTAACGAAGTCGAAGCGTTACCCTCTATTTACCACAGTTTCGCGGTAACCGTTTCGCCGCGATATTTCATCGATATCCCGACGATCGATATCCATCGTCCGTGATAATTATCGGTGGTCGGCTGTGTAACGTCGCGGCGATACTTTACGGCCGGCGCGCGATCGCCGTGGCAATTATAGAAGCTGGTTAATGAATGAAGCTGAAATCAACGCGGCACCGGAGCCGTTTCATAACGCGGCCTCGTAATTAATATAATCGCGTCTGGATATCGATTCGACCACCTCGAGCGAGAGAACTCGACTCTCTTTCTTTCTATCTATCTCTCTCTCGCTCTTCCTTTCTGCACGTTCGCTGTACAGCGGAATGGTGTAAACGGTCCCCGTTCTAATCGAGTCCGTCGAGACGTCCTTTTCCCTTACGAAACCGAGCGTGCTGTTTCTTTTCGACTGTTTCTCGCTGGTCGGGGAAAAAATCTAATTTTCGATTAAGCGAACGGCGCGTCACGGCAGATTGACTCGCGGAGGCCACCGTTGCTCGCGGGCTCCGCCGCGTCGCCGTTGAAAAATTAAACGGGACGGCGGATTTATCGGTTTTCTCGATAATTTGATTTATCTCCGACTGGACGGTGAATTAAAAGTGGTGTCCGCCCGAACGGTTTGTCACGCTCCACGGACTAAACGGCGTTTATTACGGGCTAAGCGGCGCCGATTTTTCTAGCGAGACCGTCTCGCGGAAGCGGCGCGCAACGAACGATCGAGGAAATCGCCACCGTGTCGACAAACGTTCCGGACTACTGTAGGGCAACGACACCGATCATTAATTCGGTGAACCGCACGACGATTTTCAGGGAAATGATCGGTTGTCCGCGATCGCATTCGTCCACATCAGCCTTATCGAATCGGTTGCCCGTTGCGGCACGCGGCCCGGCGACAAGGCGAAACGCGGATATCGATTGCGTTTCTTGCGTTCGGTGAAAGCTCGAAGAACAGAAATCCTCGAGTTTTCTTTTTTTTTCGGTAGAACTTTAATATCTCACGTTTGGCGCGTGTATGTTCTTTTATTCCGTGGTTTTTACGCGTGCAATGCCGCGTTCGCGGCATTTGACGCAGTGCAGATGTTTTAGTTTATTTTGTTTCGCGATTAGACACGCAGTGTGACTGGAGTAAACGACTTGACGAGTGTGAAAAAGAATGTAGACTGAAGTAGGAGAGATCTGAGGGAAGAAAGGTGAATATCAATATAATGGTAATCATTAGGGCAGTTAGGACTTCGATTTTTATTTATCAAAAATCGTGACACAATATAAGATTGCGAAATTTTGAAGCTTCGAAACTTCGAAACTGTGAAACTTCGAAGCTTCGGAGTTTCCGAAGGAACAAAGTCTTCGAAATTTCTAAATTTCGAGGTTTCAAAGTTTCGAAGTTTCGAAGCTTCGAAATTTCGCAATCTTATACCGTGTCACGATTTTTGATAAATAAAAATATCAACTGTCAGTCACCGTTGACTGACATTGAAGTTTCCGTTTGAACTTTGCGTAATTAAATGATATTTAAAAAATTAAATTATAATTATTAAATTATATTTGCGCGAAGAAACAAGCGCAAATCCGAATGTAGATAGGTAAACTTTTTTTCCACCTACCACACATCTACCGTGGCCGTCATAATGATTTACTACGGAGGTTCGAAATTAAAAACTTTGATTCTCATCGCCTTCGAATTACCAGAAAGCTAACCTTCGAAATTTCGAAGTTTCGAAGCTTTGACATTCGAATCTGCGACATTCGAAGCTTCGAAGTTTTCGAAGGAACGAAGGGACCTTCGAAGTTTCGAAGTTTCGATGTCTTCGAATTCTTCGTAGTCTTCGACGTCTTCGAAATTTCTAAATCTTCGACATTCGAAGCTTCGGAATCTTCGACCTTCGAAGGAAAGTTACAACCCTAGTAATCATTAGACCAGCGGTGGTTGTTAACCCTTTTGAAGTCAGGGAACACTTGTGATTATATGAAAAATTTGCGGAACACCAAAATTAATGATGCGAAAAACAACGAGAAACATTCCGCGTAGAAATAAATATATTTTAGAAAATATATTATTAAAAACATGTAATATATTTCGCGGAATTTCGCGGAACACCGGTTAAGAATCACTGCATCAGACTGTAGATTTGTTGAAGTGATTAAAGAAAGAAGGAAATTTCTATATCATTTAGGTTTGATCATATTCGATCGCTATGATTTACATATTGAAATCGTTATAGTAGCCGGTGGACTGGAATTGGAGAACCGTTTCAATGGAAATCATCTTTCTTTTTGTTTACTTATTTTTTAAATTTCATCAACCTCACAATTGTCATTAGCAGCTACCGGTTTACAAATGAGTGGTCGTCCTTTGAGATTTGAATGATTAATCTTTGTTAGGGTCTTCATACAATAAACATCATCACTTAAATGCATATTCAGAAACGTTTAATAAGTAATAAATAATATAAAGGTACAAATATTGAGATTGCTATGCATAACATTGCACATGTCTACACGCGACTCTGTCTAAAAACGGAATGCGCGGGAACGCACATCATGGACGCAGGAGACAAGTGACACAAGTCTTAAGCCTAATTTCCATGATTGCTTAACGCCTATTGGCGCCGCCATTGCTCATGGGCTGAACAATCCTTCAATTTGGTAAATTTCAAGGAATTTCCCTGAATTTTGTATCTTATTCTTTCTTGTTGTGTTCGATCGAGTTTATTCTGTTGCA
>CM052197.1:1348346-1362374 GCA_028455805.1 Lasioglossum figueresi
CTGTTATAAATGCATGAAAGAATGTGGTCTCATTTTACTCAGATCGCTCGTTTTACCTGAGCTTCCCCTATTGGAGGAAAGATGCTGCAAGCTCGAGGCTTGCACCGTAACGAAGGGGTTAGGGTGGCAACTTCGGCGAAGATAAAAATGAAATAAAAATGAATAAATGTTTGTAGACTCACGTGGACCATAGTTCATGAGTAGGTGGTAGTTTGACGTCGGCCGCGGTCTTCTCGGGTAGTTTATAGTACTCGTAGACGTAGGAAGCGGCCGGATCGTCGCCGTGGCTGGTGACAGCCGAGACCTGGTGTTGTTGTTGCAGATTGAGCATCGCCGCGGTCGCTACGGAGAGCGGATGCTCGCAGTAGGTCCGCCAATCGCCCTCCATACCCTGCACCTGCACCTGCACGGCAGCAACCCTCTTGTGAACCTCCGGGTCGGCGGCCTCGGCGCCGCTCTGCAGACTCTGTGCAGCCTGCGCCGCAGCCTCTTCCGCCCCCAATTCCTCCTCTTCTTCTGGTTCACGCTGCCCGGCAACGTAGCTTGGCTGCTGTTGCTGTTGCTGCGAGGTGTCGTCGCTGACCACGCCGCTGGCCGTCTCCTCCTCGCCCCGGCTTCGTCGTCTGAAATCACAAACCGAGTTCTTTGTCAAACACCACAAGCCTTTGTCTCCTTCACAATTCTACTCTCTTTACAACCCTCGTACTGCGAACCGGGTCATTCGTCTTCCGACAATTTGGCATACTATTCAGATACAATGTCAAATATTTCGATAAACTGTTTCGATAAATTATTTACTAAAATCTGCGCCAGACACGGAAGACCCACCTTCACAGTTTATAGTCTAAGTCTGAGAAGTTTGGGATCCGAAAGTCAAATTTTTGCGTTACAGACAGTAACAGTTGCAAAGAGTTGTTGCAAAGGGTTGTTGCAAGACCATCCCTCAGGGAGATTGTTGATATTTTGGGCTCCCTGTACAGGGTGTACCAAAAATGTTGCATTTCCTTGAAGAGGGCGATTCCTAAGATTGTTCCAAATCAATTGTTCCTTTACGAAATTGTTCTACGCGGCTTCGTTCGGGAGTTATTAACGAAAAACACGGAGCATTTACAGTGCGGCTACTGCGCGACGTTGCCATTGGCCGAGACAGAATCCGCCCGCTGCAACCGCGCTCCGATTGGGCAATGTTTTTCGTCGATAACTCATTAACAAAGCCACGGAGAGTATTTTCGCAAAGGAAAAAGTTACTTCGGTTTATCTCGGGAATTCATCTCTTTCAAGGGATATTTCTATTTTAACACATTACCGACCGGAGATTATTGCATAATTTTGAAAAATCTGTGGTACGCGCTAAACACTTTTTAATGGATCCTTGAATAGCAACAGCAATTTTCATTGTGAACTAGCAAGTCACCCTCAATAACGTGATTTAATAGTTTCATTTAAGATTGCAAGGTAAAAGAAAATTGCTATGCTTTTATTTTGGTACAGCAGAATTATTGAAAATCCTATTAATAGGCTTCCGGTAGGTAAAGTGTTAACAATCTGAGCCTGAAAATAAAATATTTCTATTTGAACAAACTGAAACACGAAATGAAATGTTTCACTTTCTGCATTGTTATAATACTCTGAGAAACCGCATAAACACAGTGTGTTTTATCATTGAGAAACGATTTGCACTCATAAATGTATGGAATTCGAACCATTATTTTCAGCAGTAATGTTTAAAACTGAAATTGAAAATGAGAAAAGACAAAATAGAAATATTTCCAATATTCTTCAAATGAAATACTATTTTTAAATACTATTTTCAAGAATTACTGCATCAAATAAAATATTTGATTTTCAAAGTTGTACACATACTTTGAAATAAATACGATTATTTACTGTTTATTATTTAAAATACTATTTTCCTCAGTCCGGGGTTTTCTCCACGAACAGATTTCGTATTCCAAACGAGGTCAACAGTACCCCGAGGTTGCGCGCTAATTACTGGTCTACGGACTCGGAAAAACAGCGCAATACGTCAGCAATATACGGTAAATATTCATGACAGCTGTGATCGATGAGATATCTAACGAGAAACAGTATCGTGACTCGCCGTCACTACCGAACGCTTTACTGTTCGAAAAAACCGATTATTTCAAGTCTGATTATATTGGGTTGTCAAGAAAGTACTTCCGGTATTTTAAGGTGAAATAGACCCCAATTTTCTAATTCAAGCAACGCACTTTAATGAATAAGATATTTCCCCTTTTGTCCGATGATGTTTTGTAAAAAAGAATACGTGAGAAAATATTTTATTGATTAAAGTTCATCGTTTGAATAGAGAAATTCGGTTCCGTTTCACCTTAAATTCCGAAATTACTTGAGGATTCCGCTGTTTAATTGAATAGTTCAGAGAATATGTGTTATCGCGGATCATCTAATATTTTAAATGCAATAAATCAATCGTTATACAATACAATCTCTACATAAAGATATTGTTTGTCATTATTTAATTTTATTCATTAAAGTTCATCGTTTGAATAAAGAAATTCGGTTTCGTTTTACTTTAATATACCGAAATTACTTGAGAATTCCGCTGTTTAATTGAATAGTTCAGAGAACATGTGTTATCGCGGATCATCTAATACTTCAAATGCAATAAATCAATCATTTTGCAATACAATTTCTACATAAAGATATTGTTTGTCATTATTTAATTTTATTCATTAAAGTTCATCATTTGAATAAAGAAATTCGGTTCCGTTTTACTTTAATATACCGAAATTACTTGAGAATTCCGCTGTTTAATTGAATAGTTCAGAGAACATGTGTTATCACGGATCATCTAATACTATAAATACAATAAATCAATTGTTATACAATACAATCTCTACATAAAGATATTGTTTGTCATTATTTGATTTTATTTATTACAGTTCATCGTTTGAATAAAGAAATTCGGTTTCGTTTTACTTTAATATACCGAAATTACTTGAGGATTCCGCTGTTTTAATTGAATAGTTCATAGAATATGTGTTATCGCGGATCATTTACTACTTCAAATGCAATAAATTAATCGTTATACAATACAATCTCTACATAAAGATATTGTTTGTCATTATTTAAATTCATTCATTAAAGTTCATCGTTTGAATAAAGAAATTCGGTTCCGTTTTACTTTAATATACCGAAATTACTTGAGGATTCTGCTGTTTTAATTGAATAGTTCATAGAATATGTATTATCGCGGATCATCTAATACTATAAATACAATAAATCAATCGTTATACAATACAATCTCTAAATAAAGATATTGTTTGTCATTATTTAATTTTATTCATTAAAGTTCATCGTTTGAATAAAGAAATTCGGTTTCGTTTCACCTTAAATTCCGAAATTACTTTCTTGGCAACCCAATCATTTTGAACCTAATACTGGAGAATTTTTTAAAAATCGATTGAACAGCAATGCCGATTTTGGTAATCCAACGACTAACCCAAACCATCGAATCAATCAAGACTTCAATCAAAGCGCAGAGAGCCAAAAGCTCTAGGAAACTTTACACGAACCCTTAGGTTTATCACAGGCCACAACTTTTTCCAAAAAAACGTGCCGATTTTGGTCATTTTTCGGCATTTTCTTGCGATCATCTGGTACACGAGTAGACGGAACATTTTCGTAAACAGATATAGTTTCTAGTTGCGACGAGGTTGTCACTTTATCCCAAACACTGATTGCTGGCGATTGCTAGACTGGGGATCTTTATATACAATAAAATAAAAATTCTTTTTGATAGGATTAATCGCTTAAAGATAATACAGGGACAGTTCTAAATTTCTCAAATGCATTTTCACCATGAATGCATAAAATTTCCAGAATACCCGATCTCCGACGACCAAAATGCACCACTCACTCGCCAATAGAAAATCACTTTGTTATCCCATACAGTTTTCGATAGTCAATAAGGATAGAGTTGATATTATCCGAGTTGACCTTATGCACGACGAAAATCAGTTCTAGAAAATCGCTCGATCCTAACAGATCTCAAAAATCGCTTGCAACGATAGTTCTTTACCTCGAACATTGTTAACCACTTGTGGTTAAACACTTTTTAATGGTACCTTCAATAGCAACAGCAATTTTCATTGCGAACTAACAATTCACCGTCAATAACGTCGTCTAATAGTTTCATGTAAGATTGCAATGCAAAAGAAAATTGCTATGCTTTCTTTTGGTACAGCACAATAATTCAAAATCCTATTAACTCTTAGCACTCGAGTGGCGCCTCTGAGGCGCAATTAAAAATTGCTGTAGTATTATTTAAAATACTGTTTACACTATTAGACATGTCGGTAGTTAATCAATCACTAAAGATTTAAGTATTGTACGAGGTATTACATCAATTCCACATCTACCAAATTTAAAAAATCATAGAGAAAGGAAATATTCTCGGTCAGAAGAGACGTCTGAATTTCGAGCTAAAATAGCTGCGTTGCAAAGGGTTAATACTGGATCTTGTTAAGCTTTTCAAATACATATCGAGGGTGTCAATTCCTGAACGCGAATTTTATTTTCGACTAAACATGGTTGCCTACAGAACCGCGTTAGAGCCTCGAATATCGTCGCGAGCAATCGGAACGCGAGTTACGCCTCGTGAAATTCGGTATACGAATTATTATTATTATTATTAATATTTATTATAAACGGGCTGAAGCCCTTTTTACACATGAGAAAGATACAGACTACTCGTGTAATAACAAAGAAGGGACACGCACAGAAAGGAAAATTTTGATATTGGTACAATCGATACGGTATTATCATATAATCAATAAGAATTATTGAAAAAATCAACACGATTATAAACAGTGCATGATTTTGCAATAACGCGATTCATTGGATTAATTAGTCCGTAAGTCGATTTTGCTTGAAGTGTTTGAAAACCCGCTCTTGTTCTCAGTTCACGTTCCGTTACGTAAAAATTGATTTGCACAAGTAGAGAGGAACAATCGATACGATTATTAATCCTAGAGACCCACCCGATGCCATCACGATCCCCTCCCTCCACCCCTTACCGCTCTTTCTTTTTAATTTCACCGCATAGGTCTCTTCGTTAATCCGTTTGTGTACATTTCGTTTTGTAATTAATTTTTCTTTGTATTAATTTCTCATCTTATGTTGCTTTAACTATTATAGAGAGGAACAATCGATACGATAATTAATTAAATTAAAAATAAAGCTCTGGTCAGATACTATTCTTCGAGCAGATACTGGTTCTAGGTTCATCGTAGTTATTATTGCGGAGAAATCATGGTCAAAGAATCCGAAACGTCTTTTATGCGAACGTTGATCTCTGTTGTCGGAACAACCAACAAGATTTAGACGTGGGACTAGCTGGTGGGCCTCTGTTATCCGAACGGCCTAGTGCCGCGACGTGTTCGGATAAACGAGGGTCGACTGTACCGGCGAGAGTCCATCAGTCGGATGAAGTTGGTTATAAGACGATCATTAAAGAACTGCAGGGCCGACTGTTGCCGTCGGCAATAAGGATGTTTGCTCCGGGGGCATATGTTTGAGCCACATGCACATCGAAAAGCCCATAAGCTGGACATCGGCCGGTGACAGAGTGGACAGTAGCTAACAAATGCAGCGGATCCACGCGAACCTCATCCGACCGGCGATGTCCGCGCGATCCGCCATCGATTTTCCCAGAAGTCCCTTCTCGGGAAGCGTCCACGCTGTTGGCCGCTATAATGGATCCGCGGTGAGCGCAGTAACTGTTAGAAATGGCGGTGCGTCCCGCGATAAATGGCCGCGGGCCCATCGAATTTATCAATTAACGATAATCGCCGCGGCGCGCAGGATCCCCGCCAATGATTCCTCAATTTAGCAACGGCCGGCGTGACGGAACGTCCCCTTCGCGCCACACACGCTCGCCGCCGTCGATAATTTATTGTGCGCCGCGACGCGATACCTAATCGCCTCTTGCGAACCGCCTTTCCGGGCTCGCCGAGTCGGGCCGAGACACCTGGATATTTGTCACCGGTCGTTAGTTTCCGGCGAAGACGCGACCCTGTCTCCCGGAAACTAACTTCTCCTTTTTCTCGCTTACATCGCCGCATCGGCGAACTCGTAAATTTCGTAACTGCACTGGGACATTGCAGAAATGTTATTACGATTTTCAGTTTGATAGTTAAGTTGCTCTTCATTCAA
This sequence comes from Lasioglossum figueresi, assembly GCA_028455805.1. Classification (NCBI taxonomy): domain Eukaryota; kingdom Metazoa; phylum Arthropoda; class Insecta; order Hymenoptera; family Halictidae; genus Lasioglossum; species Lasioglossum figueresi. The sequence continues at coordinate 1,354,545 of CM052197.1, forward strand.
AGGAAGCAATTGTCAAGATTGTTTCTCGGCTCGAACGACGAAAACTCGGTTGGAAACAAGCAGGGACGTTGATATACTCGTTAGTGGATTTATGGTACTGGATTTATAAATAATTACAACTTTTAATATAGAAAGTTGTAATCATTTATAAATCTAGGATCATAAGTTCAATACATCCAATAAGGATTTATGGTCATAGATTTATAAATAAGTACAACTTGTACTATATAAAGTTTATTACATAAAGTTGTAATTATTTATAAATCTAGGTCCATAAATCCAATAAATCCAATATGGCTTTATGGCCTTAAATTTATAAATAATTACAACTTTTACTATATAAAGTTTACTATGTAAAGTTGTAATTATTTATAAATCTAGGACCATAAATCCAATATGGTTTTATGGTCGTGGATTTATAAATAATTACAACTCTTTTACTGTATAAAGTAATTATTTATAAATCTAAGATCATAAATCCAATAAATCCAATAAGGATTTATGGTCATAGAATTATAAATAAGTACAACTTGTACTATGTAAAGTTTATTACATAAAGTTGTAATTATTTATAAATCTAGGACCATAAATCCAATAAATCCAGTAAGGATTTATGGTCCTAAATTTATAAATAATTACAACTTTTACTATATAAAGTTTACTATGTAAAGTTGTAACTATTTATAAATCTAGGACCATAAATCCAATATGGTTTTATGGTCCTGGATTTATAAATAATTACAACTCTTTTACTGTATAAAGTTTACTATGTACAGTTGTAATTATTTATAAATCTAGGACAATAAATCTAATAAATCCGATATGGTTTTATGGTCCTGGATTTATAAATAATTACAACTCTTTTACTGTATATAGTTTACTATGTAAAGTTCTTATTATTTACAAATCTAGGACCATAAATCTAATAAATCCGATATAGTTTTATGGTCCTGGATTTATAAATAATTAATACTCTTTTACTGTATAAAGTTTACTATGTAAAGCTGTAATTATTTATAAATCTAGGACCATAAATCCAATAAATCCGATATGGTTTCATGGTCCTGGATTTATAAATAATTACAACTCTTTTACTGTATATAGTTTACTATGTAAAGTTGTAATTATTTATAAATCTAGGACCATAAATCCAATAAATCCAATATGGCTTTATGACCCTAAATTTATAAATAATTACAACTTTTACTATATAAAGTTTACTATATAATATATATAATCCTAAGATAATATAAGATATAATATAACATCCTATTTCTAGACCTAATACTAGATGTAATATATATATTAAATAGTATTCAATAATTCGGCAATAATTGTATTCACCTGTTTAACAAAAACATGTCTTCTTAAAATATAATTTGTCTTCTTAAAATATAATCATTTGTCTTATAATTAAGGGCTGGATTGAAAGGGTTAATGAAATATAAACTGTTTCAATATTAAGAAATTAATTTAAAATTTAAGTAAGATTGCTTAATTTTTTTTTAAGGGACGATAAGATATAGAATTTTATAAATTATATAAAATTAATTAATTGATATCAATAAATTTGTTATATAAATTATTTTATTGGGATGATATTTAAATAAAATAAACTTTAAAATTGATAATCGTAAATTAATGTAAAATAAATGAAATTTTAAATGAAAATTACTCGAAAAATTACTTTAGGGATAACAGCATTATATCTTTAGGAAGATCATATTCATAAAGATGTTTGTGACCTCGATGTTGAATTAAGATAAATTTTAAATGCAGAAGTTTAAAAATTGAGTCTGTTCGACTAATTAAATCTTACACGATTTGAGTTCAGATCGGCGTAAGCCAGATCGGTTTCTATCTTTAAAAGTATTAAAATATTTTTGTACGAAAGGACTAAATATTTTTAAAATTTAAATAATCCTGATACGATCCTAATCCTAATTAGATTTATTGGATTTATGGTTCTAGATATATAAATAATTATAACTTTTACTATATAAAGTTGTAATTATTTATAAATCTAGAACCATAAATCCAATAAATCGAATAAGGATTTGTAGTCCAAAATTTATAAATAATTACAACTTTTACTAAACAAAGTTTACTGGAATTTATTCGAGGCTGTTGTATACTTTCGACCCGACAAAGTTCTGTACAGGGAGTAACAAAATTTAGTGTCATGGTTTTGGCAGATGGTTGTACACCTTTCGATCGGTGAAGATTTGTTAAAAGAAATTGCCGCGAAATTCCTTGGAATTCAAAGCCTTGAAATTCAGGATCAAATTTTAATATAATATACATTTTTATGAGTAAAATGCGATACAAGCAAAAACAAATTTGACCATGTAATTCAAGGTCAAAGTCAATTTTGCGGCAATTTCTTTTAACAAATCTCCACCGATCGGAAGATGTACAACCATCAGCCAAAACCGTGACACTAAATTCTGTTACACCCCGTACAAAAAGAAATGCTTTCTTTTTAGAAATATCGCGTCCATGCTATCGCGTTACTGTAGAACATTCCCGCGTCTTCGCTGAATACACGTCGCCGAAAGACGAAGAAAACATGGCAGAAAGCAGATGCCTTCGACAGCGGAATACGCCGGGAAGAAGGATCGAAGACGCGCAGAAGGGTTGAGGGAGATAGGGTGTGTATGTATACACGCACGAAGATTAATTATTATAAACCCCTGCCTTTTGCCTACAGTCATCAATTTATACTCCTCTCCGGCGTGCATCCCAATTCCAATCCCAATCCCGTGAGTCGCGCACCGAATAAAGGCTCATCCTCTCTAATTTATGCATGTCGAATCAATCTCCTTCTTCCCCTTTTTGCACCCTCTGCTCTCCTCTTCGTTCTTTTCTTTGGCTCCGTTTCTCTCTTTCGAGGAGATATCTCTCTCCCTCTGTTTCACTCTATTCGTTGGCCCCTCCTTCGTCCACGGTGGTTCGATGTAGTCCTTCCTCTTGTTGCTCCTGTTCACACTGCACCTGGGCAACTCTCGCGTCGCCCCTTCGGCGAGCAGCTACCCCGATAATGAGGGGCCGCGTTATCCTGTGCAAATATTTTCCTCGACCGGTGTTTGCACAGCTACGGCACCCGGGGAACGGGAGCGAATGCCGCCGATCAAATTCAGCACGCGGATGCGCGAGATCGGCAAAGAACGATATAATGAGTTCATTCGTGATCATCAAGCTGGAGAACGCGCACGGGGATCGGCAAACAGACCGCGCCGGCCTGCCGAGGATTCGTGCATTCTTGCAGCAACCCTGCTCGCGGACGGTTCGATGGTTTCTTGCATTAATCATGCAACCGCTGGAGGGAGGGTACTACAATCCTATCGGATACTATTACCTTCCGCGTGTAGGATCTACGAAACTCGCAGTTATGAAATTATATGGATTCATTTTAAAGTGGTGCTAGGGTAAACACTATTGCTGGCAATGCAATAATTATTGTACAAAGGACTCTTACGATTGTTATTCACTGAATGTATTTTATAATACAAGATTTGTAACTCGTGAAAGTGTTTGTTTGATCATTGTGCCATTTTAAAAGGGGTTCTAGGGTAAACACTATTGCTGGCAATGCAATAATTATTGTACAAAGGACTCTTACGATTGTTATTCACTCAATGTATTTTATAATACAAGATTTGTAACTCGTGAAACTGTTTGTTTGACCATGGTACCATTTTAAAGTGGTTCTAGGCGAACACTATTGCTGACACTGCAATAATTATTATACCAAGGACTCTTACGATTGTTATTCACTGAATGTATTTTATAATACAAGATTTGTAACTTGTGAAACTGTTTGTTTGACCATTGTGCCATTTTAAAGTGGTTCTAGAGTAAACACTATTGCAGGCACTGCAATAATTATTATACCAATGACTCTTACGATTGTTATTCACTGAATGTATTTTATAATACAAGATCTGTAACTCGTGAAACTGTTTGTTTGACCATAGTGCACATTTTAAAAGGGGTTCTAGGGTAAACACTATTGCTGGCAATGCAATAATTATTGTACAAAGGACTCTTACGATTGTTATTCACTGAATGTATTTTATAATACAAGATTTGTAACTCGTGAAACTGTTTGTTTGACCGTAGCGCCATTTTAAAGTGGTTCTAGGGTAAACACTATTGCTGGCAATGCAATAATTATTATATCAATGACTCTCACGATTGTTATTCACTGAATGTATTTTATAATACAAGATTTGTAACTCGTGAAACTGTTTGTTTGATCATTGTGCCATTTTAAAAGGGGTTCTAGGGTAAACACTATTGCTGGCAATGCAATAATTATTGTACAAAGGACTCATACGATTGTTATTCACTGAATGTATTTTATAATACAAGATTTGTAACTCGTGAAATTGTTTGTTTGACCATAGTGCCATTTTAAAGTGGTTCTAGGGTTAACATTATTGCTGGCACTGCAGTAATTATTATACGCTTCTGATTTAAACGGCAACAATTAAGAATTCCTGACATACAACATCATTTTTTATTGCTTTTTATTTATATTCCAAAACAACGTTTTCATAACAGAGTGCCGCATATAATTGTTAGCAAATGTGCCAATGTCTCTTACGATTGTTGTTCATTGAATATATTTTATAATACAAGATTTATAACTCGTGAAACTGTTTCTTTTACCATATTACCATTTTATTAAAAAGAGATACAATCTGTTTTCAATATTTAAATATACATACAATATTCATTCTACATTAAGAAACAAATTTTTTTTCAAATATCTATCTCGTGTTACTAGAAAAATATTTTTTTCTAAATGTAAAATGATTCTTTATTTATCCCTTTGCACTCAAAGATATTTCAACTCGAAAATTAAACTTTCTTCCGATCTAGAATATTTCCGTTCCCCATGATTTTTACAATTGTATGGATATGAAATTGGTACAACACCTCGTACAATACCTAAATGTTTAGTAATTGATTCGATACTGACATATTTAATAATGTAAACAATATTTTGAATTATGGTACTGCAATTTTTAATGGCACCTCAGAGTCACAATTCAAACACTAAAAGTTAATATAAGAAACTGAATAGTTTCGCCTAAAATTCAAGAAATATTTTATATTTATCATGGAAAAATATTTAAAATAATTCGTTCTACAATATACGTTTCGATTTACGTTCTCGACTCCGCACGATAGTTGATAGAACGATAGAATAAGAGGATCAGATCTATCTGTGTGATCTATACAACACAGAAACCAGCAGCGCCTAGGAACGCGAAGTATTCTCGGTTCGGGTAACGCCATGTTATTCTAGACATCACGAATCACAGGTCTAGTCCAAACATTCCTCCAGAATCCTCTTTCGACATCGGCGTACTTTCGAAAGGCTCGATCCCCGAAGATCGAGGCGATCGCGGCAGCTCGTGGATCGACTATTAACCCTCGGACCTTTCGAAAATAAACGGTGGCGGGTGAAAATGATTTACTACACACGTGTGCAGATTTTATTGTTCCTTTGTTAGCAATTTTTTAAATTAGTCATTCTGGAGTAGATACAATAGATTCCTGTATAAAGCGATCGAGAAATGTGTATGTGTGTCTTCTGTGGCAGTAAGTGTCTCTCTAAACAATTTTTTGTACCTTTACTGTACATTTATTGCTACTTCAAATATATACAGGGTGTTCACTTGAAAACTTTCCAGCCGAATATTTCGAAAAGTATGAAAGATATTAAACATGTGTAAAAAGCAGTATTAGTTTTATATTTGGGTGGCGTTTTCAAGGTCTTTCGAAGGTCAACTTTGTTTTTTCTAAAGGAAACCTAGATTTTTTATTATGGGATCTTATTGTCCGTAAAAAAGACCAGCAATTTTTGTAGGATACCTTGTTTTCTGTGCACTAGTTTCGGAGATATTTAAAGAGAAGTAGAGCGAGTCATACTTATACTGCAAGAAAATTTGTAATTCCTTTATAACTATAAGAGATTTTCAAAATGTTCTCCGTTGTTTTCTAAATAATAATACAGACGATTCTGAAATTCTGAACGAACATTTCTGAAGATATCTGTTGGAATAGCTTCACATTCCTGTACAATTCTGCGACGCAAATCGTTGATGTTTTCCAAATCAAAAACAAAATTGTCTTCTACTGATCTCTTATTTATATCGTCTGTTGTAGAGTTATTCCAACAGATACCTTCAAAAACTGTGAGCTACGAATTTAACTTGATTTAATGTAGGCTGTGCATGTATGAACATGCGTCTACTGTACTTTATCTTACTTACTGCAGAAGAAATCAACTGAAACCTACCAGATCTTTTATTTTACAATTATTGAAATTATAAAAGTGATTTCATATCAAATGCTTGTATATATTTAAAAGAGCACGCATTCCAATAGGATCCGCACGAAGTCTAAATAAAATAAATCTTGTTATTCTTCTCCCTATATTCGAGCTGGTATAGTATTCACTAATGCCTGGTGAAATCTCGGCGATAGCACTACTAATGCACGTTCAAGCCCCTCGGATACCTAAATTTCCGCGCATTCAAATCTCCGACATACACTGCTATTCCTCACATTCAGGTTTCCGGTGTAGGACTATTACACGCGTTCAAATCTCGACGGTAGTACTACTACCGCGCGTTGAAATCTTTCAGATAATATTACTACACGCCTTGAAATCTCCAATTCTATTCTGTACGTTAAAATGTCCATGATACTCTGTTACCAAGCGTTGAAATCTCCACGATAGTTTGCTCCCAAGTGTTGAAACGTATACTGTTGTGTTCTACTAAAAACGTATACTGTTGTGTTCTACTAATGCTATTCCGCGCATTGAAATCTCCACAATACTCTGTTAGCATGCTTTCGAATCTCCATGGTAGTACTACTACCGTGCGTTGAAATTTTTCAAATAATATTACTCCACGTATTGTAATATCGAATTCTATTCTGTGCATTAAAATGTCCATAATACTCTCTGTTACCACGCATTGAAATCTCCACGATAGTTTGTTACCAAGCATTGAAATCTCCACGATACTGTGCTACCAAGCGTTGAAATCTCCCAGTTAATGCTATCCCCGCATTGAAATCTCCACAATATTCTGTTAGCAACCGTTCAAATATCCGACATACACTGCTATTCCACGCATTCAGGTCTCCGGTGTAGGACTATTACACGTGTTCAAATCTCGACGGTAGTACTACTACCGCGCGTTGAAATCTTTCAGATAATATTACTACACGCATTGAAATCTTCAATTCTATTCTGTGCGTTAAAATGTCCATGATACTCTGTTATCAAGCGTTGAAATCTCCACGATAGTTTGTTGCCAAGCGTTGAAATCTCCACGATAGTTCGCTCCCAAGCGTTGAAACGTATACTGTTGTGTTCAACCACGCGCCGAAATCTCCCAGTTAATGCTATTCCGCGCACTGAGATCTCCACAATACTCTGTTAGCATGCTTTCGAATCTCCATGGTAGTACTACTACCGTGCGTTGAAATCTTTCAGATAATATTACTCCACGTATTGTAATCTCGAATTCTATTCTGTGCATTAAAATGTCCACGATACTCTGTTGTCAAGCGTTGAAATCTCCACGATACTCTGTTACCAAGCGTTGAAATCTCCACGATACTCTGCTACCAAGCGTTGAAATCTACCAGTTAATGCTATTCCCCGCATTCAAATCTCCACAATATTCTGTTAGCAACCGTTCAAATATTCGACGTACACTGCTATTCCACGCATTCAGGTTTCTGGTATAGGACTATTACACGCGTTCAAATCTCGACGGTAGTACTACTACCGCGCGTTGA
>CM052197.1:1366918-1377876 GCA_028455805.1 Lasioglossum figueresi
GTGTAAGCTGCAGCAAATATCGCCGCAAATCGGACGCGCAAATATTTTAAAAACTGCATTCAATTTTAGATAATTGTGTAAGCTGCAGTGTCGCAAGTGGGTACACGGGGCAATTGCATAAACTGGTTATTTTTATTATTGAATTATCGCCGCAAATCAGACGCGAAAATATTTTAAAAACTGCATTGAATTTTAGTTCCATGAAACGGGTGATCCCCGAGGTCTTTTGAAATGATGATCTTTTTATTCGCGAAAATATTCTTCACGGTTTTGTTAAGAAATTACTAACGAAAATCGCGGACCAATCAGAGCGCGGCTGCTGCGAGCGGATTCGTCCGATTAAAGGTCGAGTTATACAAGTCAGTTTAGGGCATTCGGACAGAATATTGTTACCCAGGTTTCGTCAACTATTTTAATTTCTGTTCGAAAATAGTTGACACAAACTTTGAAATTCTTTCGTTTACGAGGCGTAATTTGCATTATTCGGCAGCATGTAGCTATGAAAATAGCCGGATAATGCAAATTACGATGCCGAATAATGAACGTTCGTGAAACTTAAATTTCGGGCATCCTAGGACATTCATTTCTCTAAAATTTTATGAATGTTCTTAAATGGGTACACTCGTTTCTGGCAAGGTTGCGGGATGTGCCTTCCCATTTCTCGAATAATGCAAAGATGGGGTTTCTCAGTAGTTAAAACGCTAGATAAAAGATCGATCTAGGGTGCCGTCAACCTGAAAACTCCTACTTTTACGTTTACAACGCGTAATTCTTATTATTCGACAGCATGTCGCGGAGCCGCGAGAAGAAATGAACAGGCGACGGTGCTGCCACCTATCGTAGCTGTCGACATGCTGCCGAATAATGAGAATTACGCGCCGTAAACGTAAAAGTAGGACTTTTGAGGCAAATAGCCTCCTAGATTGATCTTTCATCTAGCGATTTTGACTTGTAAGAAACCCCGTCGTTGCATTCTTTAGAAATCAGGAGTGGAATCTCGGACCCTTGTCGTCTGTCTAGGAAACGCAGTCTTTAACCAAAGGTGATCCTTGCCTTGAATGCAATGCTATTTATCCCCATTCAACACTGTTTTACTATTCGAACAGTCATATTTGTCTTTCCATTTCGGATAATTTGTACAAGTTCGCGTTTGATCGTGAAATTAGCGCTTTACAGTAATGTCCACATTACTGTCCAACAGCCGTATTTTTGGTTGACAGTAATCTGGATCCTGGATCGTATTTTTGTTACTTCAAAGGCGATTCCGAACATAGAGAAGGATTGATTGAAATTCAAAGGAGAAGCCGAAGTCTCCGAAGTCTCTTTCTTTCCAATACGCTGTCGTTCCTTGCGAACGAAACTTGAATCGTCGATGTAACCACTAAATACAATTGGAATTATATCGTGTCTGGTCTTATATTGATCAGAGAAATGCCAGAAATACGATAGTGAAATTTCATTAAGAAAATAATGAAAATTAAGAAAGTGGAAAATTTCGGTTCATTCGCGTGAATGCGTGGTGTTTACACCGATATACCCGAGCCGAGATCAATCATGTAGTGAGAAGGCACTGGACATCGAACCTAGTATAAACAAAGGACAGTAATGCGGATTTCACTGTATTCTATTCCGTGAAATCCGCGTTCCGTTTCGTGGTTTCACCGATCTCGTCGCCTCGGTTTTGTCGCGATTGTTAGCGTATGAAAAAGAGTTCGCAACTGTATCTAAAAATCGTGCAAACCGAACTAGTGCGAGATGACGGAGGGTCATTGGCTCTTTCAGGTTTGCCCACCACATACGTTTGGGTGGTGAATTCGGTGGTCGTGAACGGTGCCGTGAGCAACGCGTCGACTCGAAGTTACAGAAGAGGCGAGCGCGCACGGTGTTCGGGATCTGTCTAAACTCCCGACACCCAGATTCGGTTACCCAGCGCACGATTCCACAAAAGATGGTCTCGGCGTGTGCACGCGCACGTATCTGCTCGTCACGGTGTCGCGTTCAGGCGTGTTGCGTCTCCCGTTTCCCTTCCACCGTTGAAAAGGGAAACAGGAAGACTGGCTTGTCCTCGTCGAGCCCCCTTCTGGCTGACTTTACGCGCGTGCACGGAAGCGGCTCGGCATAAAAGCTCGTCGAATCTCGAACGGGACGTCCCGCGGCGACTCGACGGATCGGGCCGCAGTTCGTTTGCGGTTCTACGAGTACGAGAGGCGCTGGACCGAGAGCTTCGAAAGGGAGGAGAGCATGCACGAGGTGGCTCGAAAGGGTTCGAGAGGGTCGCTGGGATGCTGTCGTCTTCGGGGAGTAAAGAAAGCGAACAAGCGAACGGAAGCGGGCATAGAATAGGCGCGAGAGAAGGTGCAAAAGGGGGCGGGGATGCTCGGGCGCGTCGATATGAAATATTCGCCGGGAGAGTAACTCTATATTATTATCCTCTTTCACACCTCCCTGCACCTCTATGCGCGAGAAAAGCCTCGGGATCACAATCAACGAGTGGCCCCCATTGTCTCTCATTGTCGTGCGCCTCGTGCGTGCACGCAGCGCTGCGCTACGCACTCTGCCACGGTCTCTGCGGTACGCTGGGCTGCAACGTGCCGCGGCGAGGCGCCCCATCTCACCCCGGGCGCGCAGCGTGGCGTTTCGCTCCTCACGACCTGCTCGCCGGAATTAATTAGCCTCGACGTGGCCACTAATTAGCAAATCGAGCCGAGCCGGTCGCCCGGGTGTGCCCGTTGTCGGCCGATTGGAAAGCGAGCACGGCCTCGCCGCGCCGGTGACTTTCACGTGGAGCGATTTTTTGCGCGCGGATCCCAACGATCTCCGATGGACGTCTGCCGTCCGCTTCGCTCGGCTCGCGGGATTATTAAGTTTCTTTTTCTTGTGTGTTTCTCTCCCTCTTTCGTTCTTTTCTCCATCGCCGTCTCCCCCGCCGCCTGCTCCTTCTTGTTCCTCGTCGCCGGTCGCTTAGCAGAGATCCGAGAGACGCCCCAAGGAGTTATCTCGATTGGTCGTTGGTCGCGACCGAGTTCGAGAGTTAATTCGCTCCGACCGGGAGATAGCGGCGGCCGGAAAAATATTAATAAGCCGGAATGTAACGCGAATCTAATTAAGAGTAACAGCTGAAGTACGGAACAGGTTCCCGCGACGATTTGGCTACCGGGATGCGCTGCCGCGACATCCAAACATGGGAACGTTTAATGCTCGCATTCCGCTAGTCGGCGGAGCTGGTAAACTACGGTGCGCGCGCCGGGATCTTTTCGAAGTCGCGTTCGCTCGCGCCGCGTCGGGATCGTTAATCGATTTCGCCAGCGATCGAGCCGGACCCCTTCGAGAAATGCTAAATGCCTCAACAAGGATTTCAACTTCGAACGGAAACATTTCGATAGGGCTCGTTGCTATACCGCGGGATAAGTTAGTGCCTCGGATAAGCCGGGCATAGGAGGACTGTCGTAGAAAAGTTCGCCGACCGGCGAAACGCCGGCGAACGACGTTTAATTAACTTGATCAGAGAGAGAGCCTGATGAACCTGGCCGCCGGTAAGTGTCGAATGTTATCGGCTGTAGCCGACGTGAAACTCCGAGTTTCTGCTACCCGGAGACGGAATTAACGAGAATTGTACGAGGTTTTTTGGCGGGGCTCGTTGCGTCCGTTGGAGTCGGAAAACCATGCGCGTAATTAATTGTCGTTCTGACCGGAGATATGCGTTACGATGCTGGAAAATATACCTGACTCGTGGATCTTCTATTTTCAGGGACGCCAGAATTGGTTCGAGAGAGTTTGCAGAAGCGAGGGATGTCTACGGAAAAACCGGTAATTATCGATCTACCAAGAAAAAGGTTTTCTTCTGCGTAGAACTTACTGCGTAGATTGATTAAACGCGCACAGACGGCCGCGCAACTGCAGAATCCGAAGAAATCTATAATCGTCAGACTATCGGATCATTGGGAAGACTACAATGGAAGACAATTGGGAAGACATAACGTTCTACAATCGTTCACAGGTCGACCTCGCTAGAAAGCTTGCTGTACCTGATTAAGAAAGTTCACTGACTTTCTTTCTTTTTATGTCTACCGTATAATATTTCGTCTCTTCCCGTTAGCGTTACAAAACGTATTTCTTCTGTGACATTGCAACTGAAATGTAACACGTCGATTTATAAATCGTATAAATCAATTCAACAGTGCACGAGATGGCGATTGAATTGGAACTATGATCCAATTTAATTTCGAAACCGGTGGAGGCGTAAAAATGTGCTATCGCGCTGGAGTTCTTCACGCAACTGCATATTTCCGAGGAGCGCACGAAGCTAAGTCAACCGTGCACTCGAGGATTCGAAATAAACGAGTATAATTGATAGCAATAATCAATCTGCCGGAGAAAGCTAATTATAATGCATCGGGGGTCCGGTAGATAGACGAAACGATAGAAAATGCTACGGCGTGTCGCAAGGTTCCATCGTCGATCGCTCCGATCCTCGATCGGAAATCGAAGGCGATCCATCAGCCGCGTGTCTCCTTCGTCCTCCTCGGTATTAAATAATTCAATGAACCGCCGTGTCGCGCAGGCAGAAGCCGAGGGAAAATCCAGCAGGACGAGCGAAACGATAAAAAATCACGATAGTCAAGCACGAATACACATCGATCCGGGGATGATCCGATGCGTGAGATTGCTCGTCCGAGGATTTTTCGCAGAGATCTTTTTCCACGTTCGAAGAATCATCGGTAGGGACGGGATCAAGCGCAACATGTACTCACGAATCCGAGTCAATTTCAATAAACACGTTTCGTTTCATGGGTTTCGATTACTACTTAAAAGCAATAACGTTTCAATGATTGTATTTGAAAAGTATTCATTTTATACAAATTGATATCGAACCTCGAAATGAGTACTTACAAGTTTCGAAAAGGTACTTGTAGCATCGAGACATCTCAAAGACATCTGTACGACGTCTGCCGTAAGACTTTCGAACGTCTGAGAGACGTTAGAAAGGCTTCAGAAAGTCTCCTGAATTTCACGGGTTACAAAACGTGGTACGTCTTAGAGACGTCTTTTAGACGTAGTTTAGGAGTCTTTTAGACGTAGCTTAGGCGTCTTTTAGACGTAGTTCAGGCGTATTTTTAGATGACATCTTCGGAAAGACGTCTTTTTAGACGAAATCTCGGAAAAGATGTTTTCAGGACGTCTTATTTCAGATGTAAAACGACGACTCCAAATAGACGTCTTTGAAACGTCTTAGAGACGTCTTTTTAGGGCCAAAATGGACGTAAAACAGACGTCTAAGAGACGTCGGGCGCTATAGACTGCGGATCTTTATGCATTTGGCTTCTGAAACTATTTAAAAAATGCTAGAATATAAAATTCCACAGAATTTAATACGATTTTGATTTATTTCGGATCTATGAAGGCTACTACCACTGAAAATAAGATTTTATTTGTCCACACTTTTTTGAAATTTGCCTGCAAAAATTAAAAATTGCATAAACATCCGCAGTTTACTTATAAGTACTTCGACGTTGAAAGAAATCGAATTTTTCACAAGTAGTACCCGAATCTTGGAAATCAGAACTGCATAGTGGATTTTAAGCACTTTATTTGATAAATTCGTAACTATTTATGAATCGGTGATTGGATTTCTTTCACCCGCCTCCTTTGCTCTATCGAAACAGACAAGAAAGTAGAGAAAATGACGCGTTAAAGGGCCAGAGATCCTCGCGATAAATCGCTCGGGACGTCTAATCGATCTACGTATCAACGACACGATGTAGGGTTAGCTGCTTTATAAATCGTTCTCGGATACAAAGTAATTGGTTTCTTATTCTCGATTAAAACTCCGTCATCCGAGGCGTTATCTTTGCATCGTTCTCCCGAGACGACACGTCCGGGACAGCTGATATATCGGGCAACTGAGATCTTTAAGGGAATCATTTCGAGAGATCGAGATACCACCTCTCCACCCAGGTTTCCATACTCTGTTGACGTCGATGTTTGCGAAACGTGTTGCGCGCGTGAGTCTTGTCACACGCCGCCATCTTGCTTACTACTGTTCGTACTTAAACGTTACAAAATGGCGGGCGATTATTTCCATTGAAACCAGAGTTATAAATAATTTAATATCACGGCTCACCGAATTAATTAATACACTTAATACATATACGTACATATAGGGATTGCAATAACGGTATTTCGTGTTATTTTGCAAATTCGTCAAACCGGTATTTGTTAAGGTAAAATACCGGTATTTTCGGTACTTGCTATAAATAATAATTATTTCTTTTGGGCATCTACTTTTATTTGAAATACGTATTTATAGTAGTACCAACATCAATCATTTTCTGTTTTTGTCAGTTGCTGAAACCTAACCTCACATTTATAAGAGTTCACCGCTGACGTTCAAGGCACATTGTTTGCGGAGGCAAATATTTAGAGGAAGTATATCATTATGTATGTCATTATTATGTAAGTATGTATTATTTCAACTGCAGGTAATTTGTGCAGAGTACGTTCCAGGCTTAATGACAGTTCAATAGATGCATTATGCTTTTTACAATCACATTTCAAAAATCTGCAGTTAATAAATTAGTCAATGTCTTTTTCTATTAATTGATATTATACAATGTAATAGACTATACATCAAGATTTTTATGTGACATTTACTCTCAGTATCTATACTATCTCTTTACTCTTAGTTATTAGTATCTTCTCAATAATAATACTATATGTTTTGTTCCTTTATTGTATTATAATATTGTCTAATGGTTTATTCTTCATATTATATTTTTCGTTTCTAATGTTAAAAATTATTACTTTACTGCTCTTATTAATAATATTTGATTACAACAATTGTTCCTTTATTTTATATTTGTACATAACAAAGTTCCTTATATTTTTATAATTTATTCTTCTCTTTATAAAACTAATAAATCGGGCAAAGAAACAACTGTGTTTTTGTAGCCTTTCGAAAATTCCTAATACCGGTATTAATACCTAATTAATTTTTTAACGGTATAAAAGGTTAAAAAAATACCGAATACCGGTATTGTATTTTTGATCCGGTATTGCAAAGCCTACATAAATACATAAATATTCTATTTCGAGTCTATTTCCGAGGAGATCTGGTTATTGTTGCGTGGGTACACATTCCAAAAGACTCGCCACGCGGCGGTAACAAATTCGTGGAAAATCTGCGGTTTAGATGAATTACCCGACGCACGGATCCGTGGCAGCAATCGGGGATTGTTTATTGGGAATGGATTCCGAGAAGTATCTTTATTCAATCAGACTCGATGCATGCTTCTGGAAGTGTTTATTGCAAACGATGGAATATTAAACGCGTCAGTGTTTTATCTTTCCATCAAGTAGTATACTTGGAAATTATTCATCGCTGACTAACGCGCGATTTTGTTTCATGAATGGATTGCGGAATTCTTGTAGTTGTGCTTCGGAAGAATGTGCGAACATTATTCATTTATACGTTGGTTTTTATACTTGTTTCGAGTGGGCGTCGTACGTAGCACACCATACATTTTTTAGAAGTTTTTCTAGAAGCAGACGTACATGATTAACGTCGTTGCACTCTTGTGCACGACGCACGATGCACGATTTTCTACATTAATATAAGTAAATGTTTACATCAATGTTCACAAAGTTCGTTAATAAAGTCCTTCACAATAATTTTTAGTCATTGTTTAAGTACCAGTTTTCTATGCCGTTTAGTTGACTTTAATAGAGCAGAACTAGCAAATTCGGCCGAGTTCGGTCTTGAATTTTTTTTTGCATTAAGTCCAAACTCTACGGAAGAGATTCCGACAAAAATCAGCTGCCAATCAGTGCTTATCCGTCTTCCACAATTTTTTAAAGTTTCTGTAACACCGTACGGTGGTGGACCGAATAGCATTCTATGCGTTTAAAAAGAGATTATTGGTCAAGAAGAGACTTAATCTCCTGAAAGGAATCATTAATTAGGGTCGTAAGAAACACTGCATTGTATATTATAACATTAAAAACAGCCGCATCGTGCAGACGCACACAAAAATCACAAACGTGCGCGTATACACAAAAATTCAATGCGTGGTAGCTTCAGTTTTTTCAGGAATATCTCGAAAGCTATTCATTGTACCCAAAAATGCCACATACGTTTTATGTTCAGCATGTCGAAACGAATAGAATGACATATGTCACGTGTCGAAAGCAGGGGGGGCGGGGTGTTTCTAAAGTTCAGCCAAGATCCGCATTCTACTCGCAACATATCAGATAGTAGAGTATATCCAGTTGTACGAGCATCAGCTCCTATTATACAAACGAAGAAACGATGTTCCTTGAACGGTTCAGATAAATGGAGTTTCACTGTATAGCAATGTCTAGTGGTGCTTCGGGTGCAAAGGGTTAAAGAGCCGGTCGATCGTCAGCGAAAGGGTCTGTGGAACAGCTCGTCAGCAGGTAACGGATGCAATCCTCGGAGCAGCGTGGACTAGCAAGCATCTGCATCCGGTGTAACAAGCGACTCGCTTGTTCCGAAGTGCAGGAGAGGTCGAATCTCGGTGTGCGCGCACGTTACCGATCCCTCTCTTTCACGGGGCGGGCGTGGATCGAGCGAGCAGGATCGAGCGATCGGGATCGACGGAGGTTGGAACGAGAAAGAGGGAAGCGGCGAAGGCGGGACAGAGAGCGGCGGGGCCCGCGCGAGACGAGGATGGTAAATGGTAAATGGGAAATTGTAAATGGTAGGCCACTAGTGCGCACCGAACATGAATGAATGGAACCTGCTTCGCCACTTGCATACCCATTATAGGAACTCAGCTGGTACGTGTACCAACCTCGGACGCGGTGTGCTCGCGCGTGTGACCAGTTCACGAACACCTTCGCTCGCGCAAACACGGACACACAACCATGGATCCACGAACACGTGTAGACACGCGACCGTCCCGGGGCACACAATACGCCGCGATCTGTTTATCCGTCTATCGTTCGCGAGCATCCTGAGACTCTCCCGAGATGCCCACGGTTAATAGATCCTCAAAGCGAGTCAGTCACGCGGATTCATCCGCGACATCAATCGCTGGACATCCGCTACAGACGATTTTTTCCGCCCTTTTTGCGGGGAGTCATCATCCGTAGCGATACGAATCCCTCGCCTCGTGATTTCCTTAACAGCTGCTAATCAGAGCTACTTTATCGCTAATCGCACGCTGCCGGAACACGAGATCTATGTTTACCTGGAAACCAGAATTGCCACGGTCACCGCCGCACAGTGGAAAGATGGGTCATTTTAGGTGGAAAAGATACAACATCAGATGTCAGAAAATAGATACAACATTCATATACAGGGTGACTCGAAATTCCTTCAACATCCGGAAATAGGAGGTGAATACAGTGAAATTACATTTATATGAATCGTTCAAGGAACATCGTTTCTTGTAGACTGCGGATCTTGGCTGAAGTTTAAAAAACTTAAAAATCCATCCGCCCCCCTTCATTTCGACACGCGTCACACGTCATTCCATTCGTTTCGACATGCTGAACACAAAATGTATGTGGCATTTTTGGGTACAATGAATAGCTTTCGAGATATTCCTGAAAAACTGAAGCTACCACGCATTGAATTTTAGTGTATACGTGCACGTTTGTGATTTTCGTGTGCGTCTATTTTTAATGTTGTAATGAACAGTGCAGTGTTTCTTCCGACCCTAATTAATGATTCCTTACAGGAGATTAAGTCTCTTCTTGACCAATAATCTCTTTATAAACGCCTAGAATGCCAATTCGGTGCACCACCGTACGGTGTTACGAAAACTTTAAAAAAATTGTGGCAGGCGGATAAGCACTGGTTGGCAGCTGATTTTTGTCAGAATCTCTTCCGTACAGTTTGGACTGAATGCAAAAAAAATTTCAACACCGAACTCGGGCGAATTTGTTAGTTCTGTTCGATTAAAGTCAACTAAACGCCATAGAAAACTGGTACTTAAACAATGCCTAAAAGTTATTGTGAAGGACTTTACTAACGAACTTTGTGAACATTCATGTAAACATTTACTTATATTAGCATAGAAAATCGTGCATAGAAGCCGAAAGATTCTTATTTATTGCTCTGGCACAATTTTCTTCGCAACGAGTATAAACGTACGTTTTCGTCGTATTACGGTTCGAAGTTTATTGATTTCTTTGCTTGTATCGTTGTTAAATGAATTATTACGGGCATAATTAGGGTCAGTAAACATTCCCGAAGAAGTACACAGGGTGTCTCAAAATTCCTTCAACGTCCGGAAATGGTAGGTTCCTGGGATCATTTGAAGCAACATTTTCCTTTGCAAAAACGACGTTCGTGGCTTTGTTAAGGAGTTATTAACGAAAAACGCTGACCAATCAGAGCTCGACCTAGTCGCGTGTTGGCAGAGTCATCCAAGTTGACAGTTGGCGCGCCGGGCTAGTTTCGCTAATTGGTCGGCCGCTTGGCCTAACAAGGCTGTCAGCGGGGCGCATTAAAATGATCAAATTTTCATCGCGGTTGTGATCCGAGCACCATCGTGTTCTGTCTTCAGAAAACCGGCTCGTTACTGACGGCGCAGCTTCGATAATTACCAGTCCGCTTAACGCACCGATGAGGTTTACTGGGTAATATATTATCCTTTACGTGGCCGGCACCGGACCGATTTAATGATTTCATTCGCGCCGCGATGGATGGCACATTTACGACCACCGAAAAACCCCGTTGCACAACGGGGACGATTACGACGCTTATTCTGACGCATATTCTGGTATAATCCGGCATATTATGGTGTATTAAGGTATATTGAGGTATATTCATGTATATTTTAGAATATTCAGATGTATGCTGGAATATTCTGGTATAATTCTGGTTTATATTCTGGTTTATTCTTTTATATTCTCGTATATTATGGTATACTCGGACATATTCTTGTATATTCTGGTATATTCTGGTATATTCTGGTATATTCTGGTATATT